>JBBPKJ010000081.1:0-52832 GCA_038089195.1 Brasilioporus rufonigricans | reverse complement strand
CTTCTCCGCCCTCCGCCCCTCCTCCTCCCTCAGAGGCGACCAGGAGCACCTCCACGACATCCTCGGCCAGGCAGAAGATGCCCGCAGTACGTGTCTCCTTGCCCTCGCGTTCCCTGCCCCTCACACCCCCCAGCCTCCTCCGAGAGCAGCCAATGGCACGCGACCGGTGTCCGCAGAAAATTCGCTTCCTCCATGGTACGTCCCCTGTGTTCCCTTTGCACATACTCCTCACCCCCCCAAAAAGTTCATTCGTCCACACTACTGGTCCTACCAGCACCGTTTTCAGCCAAGGAACGTGAGAACCGCCCCTTCACTCGTAGCACCCAGTCGGAAAGAGGCGTTTCAACATGACATTTTCCGTGAGTTGGGAATAGACCCCCTCTGGGAGACGAGCAACTCGACCCTTCTCGCCTCGTTCGTCTCCGATCTTGGTAAAATCAGACCGCGCACCCAAACGCGCCTCACCACAAAGACACAGCGCAAGCTAGGCAAGGCCATCCGCCGCGCCAAGATGATGGGCGTCATTCCCTTGTTTTACCGTCCCCGTAAGCCCATGCCAGGACAACTAAAATAGTCGTCGATTCCCTGTACTCGTCCAAATTGATAATTTCGTGTCCCTGATCGTGTAACTCGCACATGAGGCCTTCAGGGCTCATACTCTCCCATGGCCGTCCTCCTTGCAAGCAAGGCGATAATCCCTCAGCTGGTCACGCGGGCAACATCTCGCACAACCACCGCTACCCGACCGTTACAGTTCTGCCAGTAGCATCGTGCCCAAATTCTGCACGACCTGATCTCCGATCGCCTTCTCCACCGTCTCTTCCAAATGCCGTTTTGGATCCTGCTTCCCCACATGACGTGTCTTGAGTTTCTCTGCGGAAAGCGTCGACTCCTCCTGGACGGATTTGTTGTACGCTTCCGATAGCGTAAGCATTTTCTGCGGTGCATCAGTCATATCAATTCACACAAACGCCTTCTGATCGGAGCCAACCTTGATAGCGTCCTCGTTGCTCTCCTTGTGAGAACAGAAATCTCTAAGTTTCAGGCCTTCCGTCCAGTTCCGCTTATGTAAATTCATTAGCATAGCTTGCTCCAGCTCGGTCTTGCGGTAATTGACGGCAATAGAGTAATAGTGGCGGTTCAACCCATGAACCAGTGCCTGGATCGATGGCTTATTGATATGTCCGATGTTGGATGTTGTTTGTCGTGGTTCCCGTCCGGCAAGCACGGTCTGCGGGTTGATGAGACGGAAGGCATCAATGACCACCTTGCCCTTCACAGACTGGATGGGATCAATGACCACCGCAACGCAGCGGTTTTGCATTTGTTCAAACGACTAGGGCGAAAAGTGAGATCGCACATGGCCCATCGACAGCAACCTTACCTGTTGTGTATTGATGTCGACGCTCGACAGCCAGCACCCAAACCCTGGGTGTGAATGGTACCACCCAACCACCATCTCGGGTCTGATGCCATGGGTTCAATGAACACAAAAGCAAGTACGCAGGGGGACTGCTCACCGGCCAGTCTGCTTCAGCATATCGACCATCCTTGTTTGAAACACATGATCTACAGATTCGACAGTGACCGTCGTGCCCGATTGGGGCATGGCGAAGACGTCGATGACCTGCACCGTGTACTCGTCGACGAACTCGCCGAGCATGAGGCCCATGACCTCCATGGGGACACCGGCACGTCCGTGCTTCAGCATCTTCACAGAATGAGTCTTTCATGTGTGAGTGAACGGGCCACTGCGTACCTTCAACAACGCCAGCGATGAGATATGAATGACTTCTCCGCTGTAGTCTCTGCATCAGCGCAATGCGTCAGGCGGGTGGAAGAGACCCACTTGTCCGGAACTGTGGTGTCAACGGGGCCACGCATGTTGGCCCTGAGCTGAGTTCCGATGAAGCCTCCGAGGTCGTCCATGGTCGTTTGCGCGTCCTTGGTATGTGCTCCGCTGACGCGTCTTTCTGGCTGGTGCCTTGTTAGGCAAGACCTTGTAAATCAAACACGCGCAAACACCACCGCCTCGCAAACCTTGGCCGACCATGCCCACCAGCGAGCTCTCGGATGCCCTCAACCCGTACTATGCCCAGCCAAGATCCAGGCCAGCGCATGTCTCTGGACGGCAACGACCGCCACCTGCGCCGCAATCGGCTGGCCCACAACATGCCTTGCATCGAGAACTCGCCGTCTCCGAGCCAGCCAGGCCACCCGCTACACCTCCTACTCCGCCCATGTGAGCAATCAGCGTGTATATCTCCTCCACACCTCACTCAGTGCACCGCAGTGGCCACAGTCCTGCACGTTCCAGCAACCCACACAGCGGTGGGATCCATGCTGTACAAGAGCTCGTGCGCTTCCTGACTTCAACGAGAGAAGCACAAGAGATAGAGCACAGGCGGAGGGTCGCTTGGGAGCAAGAGCAGGAAGCCAGATACAAGCTTCGTCAGGCGGAAATGGAACGTCGTATGCTCGAGATGCAGCAAGAGATCACTGCACTGAAAGCGCGTGTGGCTTTCACCAGTCCCGTGTCCTCGTCGTCGGCTGGAGCTTCTGTGAACGTTCACAGTCATCCCGTTGTGCCACAACACTCGCAACTTGTGTATTCCCCGCTCGTGTCCCCGCCGGCGCAGCTGACGCCGAGTACCTCTCCCACTCTATCGCATTCCCCTAGTCCTGCGATCCTTTCCCCTCCGGCAGCGAGTCTACCTGTAGCCGGATCGTCGACTTCAGCCTCCTACCTCGTGTCGCCGTCACTACCTGCTACTCGTTTTGTGAACGTAGACCCTTCGTCCGCGCTTCGAAGTGCAAAGGAGCCTTCCGCAGCAGGGTTAGACAGCGAGGAAGCGGATGACGACGCTCTACCTGCTCAGTATCGTGTGCGGAGGAGAAATCACCACGACACGCGATGTCTCACGATTCAGGTAATTGCGACCTGGTTTCCGATGGTGTCGTCCCTCACACTGCATGGATTATCAAGCACGCTATGCGTCATCATATATTGTGTGTGATGATGCTCGAAACAGACAAAGAGCTGCCAGACAGCCATGCGGAAGGGACGCCGCTGGGACCCGACGAGCCCGTTCGATTTGTATGGGACAAGACGCCGAGACAGTCTGTGCATAACGGACGGATGAAGGAAAGAGTGCTCAAAGACCTAAAAGCGAACCGGAAGTCGTACAAACACGTGCCGGACAAGGACTTTGGAAAGAAGACGTTGGATTCGGTATTTGATCAAGCATTCGTAACCCTTCGCCAGAAATTCAAAGCGCAAAGGGACGATTCTGCGGCACAAGCGCACAAACAACGGGAAGAGCTCAAGACACAGCGCGCGCGCCGGCTGAGTCGACGCAAACTGGTATGTTTCTGCTGTACGATGACAGCCGACGGACTGACTGATGTCCCAAGAAACTTGGGAATCGGTCGGATGCACGAAACAAGATGGGGGTGTTTGAGCATGTCACGTTTGACGGCGCGCTGCAGATGGAATGCATGTCGTCGGAAGAGTCGGAGGTGGAAGAGGATGCCGAGACGGGCGCGCGAACGACGGTCTTTCGAACGCGAGGGCTTGCATGGCGCAGTGTACGCCTGCAGCGGTTTTTCGACGCACTGGACGAGGAGGACAAGGTGGACAGCGCACAGCGACCGCGTCGGGGGGTGGGCCGGAGGGAGCGGTATGCGGGGCCGGCGAAGGAGGGGATAGTTGTGCCGCCGAGGGGGGTCTCGGGCTGGATGGTCAGCAAGGGGTGGCTGGGGGCGATGGGAGGGTCGCACGGGGAGGTTGTCAGGATGCTGCGGGAGGTGGTGGTGGGGGACGTTGAAGTGGTCGGGGTGCTCGGGGAGGAGAGCGAGTAATTCCCACGGTGTATTGGTACAAACGTGTCGTTACGGTCGGACGACTTGAGTATGCACCTCTTCACTCCCAATCACGTGGCGCTGGTCGCGGCCTGCTATCCTGCCTGGTCCGCCCTCCCCTCCGCCGCGCCAGAGTACCGTCCCAACGCCCAGGAACTCTCCCGTCTCACCTACTATGCCGCTAACCGTCCAGGAAAGCTCCACAAGCTCGGCGCAGAGCTCGAAAAACACACCAAGTCAGAGTGCTCCAAGACACTCGCTGGGAACACCCGCGCACGAGCGTGAGCGTCCCTCTCCCCGACCCGACCCCCGCTCACACCCCCGCAGGTCCCTCCTTATCACCCTCACCATCCTCCGCGCCCTCGCCATCGAGTGTCGCCGCGACATCTCCCTCCTTTCTCCCTCCCTCCTTGCCTGTCTCAAAACAACCCTCGATCTCGTCTCTTCCGACCTGGAGATCTCCGCTCGCGCGGCAAGCGTCGTGCGTATCTCTCCTATCACGTTACGCCTGCTCTGACCACCGTTTGCAGCTGACCGCATGGTGCACCTACACCGATGGTCACGCCATCGGCGTAGACAGTGGAATGACCCAGAACTACTTGGTCGTGCTCGCTCACTTTGCGAAACAGTCCACCATCGACATCAAGTCCGTCGACTATGAGATCAGAAATAGGTAAATTTCGTCTGCACGTGTCCCCACCCCCAACTTCAACCCCCTGTCCAGGACCCGTCTGGTCGGCCTAGCTGCGATCACCGGCGTAGTCAACTCGGAAGCTTTGTACGTCTCCTCCACCCAGTTCAAGTCACAAGTGTCCCGGGTCATCCGCGCTCTCCTATTTCATATTCTGCAATCAGAAATAAAAATACTGGACGAATGGTGCGTGCATGGGCTCCAGGACCCGTGCTGTACGGCTTACCCTCTCCCAGCACCTCGGCCATCAAGGATAATACGCCATCCATCTACATGGACGAATTTCGCACCCGTCCCCCTGAACAAAGGAGAGCCGCATCTATTCATGTCCACGTGGACGGCCAATCTGGCCCTTCGTCTGCGGACGTCCTGACAGCATCCCTTCGTGCCATTTCTCTCCTTTTGCAGCACTCGAATGCAGCCCAAATCTGTCTTATATTGCAGGCGGCGTTCGAGACCATGGATGATCAACGGCTTTGGGACAAGGTCGATCAGTGCCGCTGGTTTTCTCGCAAAGCCTGCGAATGGACGCAATATCAATATCGGTATGCCGTTCCGTCCCGGCTAGTCGAGCGGCTGCTCGAGACACAGGATGCCCCGGTCTCTACTCATCAGCAAAGAACATTGACAAAGATGCTCACAACACTCTTCACTTCCCCGATCCCTTTGGTCAACCTCTCCACCTCGGACATCGTATCCAACCTCGTGACTTTTATCCTCCGCAGAGTGTCGTTCAACGCCAGCGACGACTTACTTCCTTTGTTGGTGGAGTGTGTCGGTTCCCTTGGCACCCATGTCTACTACTCCGACCAGATTCAGGATCTGGCCAGCGAGCTCATCAGTCGTCTCGTGGCAGTCGAAGTTCATGGTTCACCATCCCTGGAGAGAGACGACTACAACAAACGGCGGTCACAAGCGATTAGATGCTTGTTGGCCGGACTTTCGGGTCTCCTGCTAGCTGCGGATGCAGCAAGAAAGGACGACCGTGATAAAGCCATAATGTCTGCTGAGCCTTCACTCATACTGAGCAACAGTACCTCGTCCCCAACTTACCAGGTTCCACCGCGGAAGAGAGTATCTGGTGAGATATGGTATGAAACACTGAACCTTTTGTGTGACGGGGACTACGCGGTGAGAAGTGACTATGCCCATACGTTTGTCACATACTTGCGCCAGGAGCTTGCGAAACGCGGCACCTCGGGCAGCATCAAACGTCCAAGACGACCGATGGAAGAGAGTTCCCCTATCCAGTCCCACAACATCAGCCTACTGCTCTTTGGTGATCCTGGCACGCGATCGTTACACGCTACCCATGCCTATTTATTCATGCTGGCCACTTCGTCCTCGCTTGGGTTTGTTACCGAACCTTCTCCATCTCCAGCTTATTCGTTGAATGGCGATCTTGCATCCATTGGGGTCTCTTCCACAACACCGAGTACTGACCCACCTGGACAGGGTACGGAAATCGAGATTCAACTCTCTCGACCCTCTTCCTCTCGCCGGTCCGCAGGTACCGTTACGCGGTCACGCAAAGCTTCCAACGCCCAGAGGTTACTGGATAGTACTCCTGAGAAGGTTTCTTCTGCGAGCCTTGCCTCCTTATCGGACCATGCACTCATTCTTCATGTTCTCACTGCTATCCATGAAGAGGTCCCTATCCGGGGCCTGTTGACCGGAATACCCATGCTCCTTTCACTGGACATGGCTTCCCAAATAGAGAACGAGCCGGATCTTTCCGTTCGACAGCGAGCCAAAGCGTTGAAGGAAGTTATTACCCGAGTCTGGCTCGTCATTGGCCAAGTGTGGGAGTGTGCTGAGCTGGTAAAGCTAGCAGAAGACGTAAGAGCGGCGAAATAGCGTTTCTACTTTAGTGCTAATGCGATTGGGTCTCGTGTAGGCACTTGCTTCGTTGCAGGGTTCTGCGCTACTTCCGCAGGTGGCGTATTTTATTCCTGGTGTCTTACGCCCACCAGAAGAGCAGGTTATGTTCCCTCCGGTTACGGAATCAGAGATGGCTGAATGGTCACATGTGGACGCTGAAGAAGCACTCTCGTTGATCGTTTCATGCAAAAATGTTCAGGAGGCAACCGGCATGGATCGGCAGGGCTTGCTGCGCAGGTTGACTGCTCAATGGTCTGTAGAAGCCGCGTTAAAGGATTGTGAGCTCCGAAAACCCTCCCACGTATTTACCAAATTGACCGTTTCACATTAGCTCTCGAGCGACCTAGTACACACCGTCCCCTAACAGAGAATGGATCTCCCTTACTTAAGCTATCACCTGCACTGATGGCCATCGAAAACCTTTCCCTTCAGAGCCTCACCAGATCTGTACGCGGCGTTGGCGTTACCGACCTAAGGGAAGCTCTAGAAGGTCGTGCAGGAGCTTCTAACCCGACCCTCGCCCATCCCCCCTCTATATCAACACTCGATCATGCGCTATCATTAGATATTCATACTCCACGTCTCGCTCCAACGAAGCCGAAACCTAGATTCAAGAAGCGAGCAGTGACGGCGGGGTCGGGCGAAGTGCGGGAGGTTTTGAATAAGCTTGGAATAGGGAAACCCAATGGCACCACTAACTTGTTAAAAGCATCTTTCCCATCTATGCAAAAATCCGATCACAGGTGAGTTTTTCGGTATTTGATGTTCTTCGCCGGGTGCTTATCACCGTGGCTCCTCCTTCTCGAAAAAGCTCCAAACCCACCATTCGTTTATCGGGTTCTTGAGATTACACCCAACGTTCTTTGTTTACTTTGTTCACCATTAACTATTACTTTATCGTTGCGGGTATCTTTCGCCTAGTAATTTATCCTCGGATCCTTACATACGAACGTCATCTCCAAGGACAAATAGTAGCATATTTATGTCGCGAGCTGTCTCCTTTTACCAGCAGCTATGATAATTCTCCGAGCGCCTTCCTCCTTTTCCGTCCAAAAGTTGAGTTCAGTTTGAGCTTTGGGATGGGCGGTAAGGTGTGTCCCCTTCTATATAAACGTGTGTGCGCACTACACGCTAGACTTGGTGAAGTGGACTCACGATGAGACCTTGCAAGAGCACCTCGTAGATGGAGGACTGCTTGGTACCTCTTGCGATCGGGTCTGTGATCTGTTCCGTGTGACGGAGGATGAGCTTGTTCAACTCTTGTTGGAGCCGAAAAAGACTAGACGTAAAGTCAATTCTTGCAACGCATCCACGCGAGACTGAGAGCGCACTTGCTGAATATCATGGCTTCTTCGCTCTGTTCCGTGAGTAAGACCAACGACTGGAATAGGTTGATGTAGCATTTGCAGATCTGCGAGCGGTTAGGTAAGCTGAGAGTAGGCGAGGTCTCTGAACACTTGCATTCATCACCAACGCGTCGGACGTCACAGGCGCCTTGCTAAAGTAACCACTAGGACGATCCGACAATTTCTTGAGCGAATCGCAATGCTCCGAAATGACTTTTTGGAACACGGGCCAAAGCTGCAGGCGCGTTGTGAAGAAAAAGGTCTCCAGAGGCGAACACTGGCGTTTCTGAACCTCTGTGGTGACAGCTTCCGTCAGCCGGACCATGGTCAGGAGGGGCGTCGCTGGCGGTAGAGGTTCGATGACGGATCCCAAGAATGTCTAAATAAATGAAATATGGCTGTCAAATTCGCTCTCCCTGCCTCTGATGCCCATGACCTGCCTTGGAATACTCTAGAGCAGGGTCGAAAATCTTCTTCCAAATATTGCCGAGCTCCGTTCGTCCAGCCTTGTCCATGATAGCGAGACGGTCGAGTCCTTGGAGTTCAGCGACTCCGGGATTTGGAACAGGTGTCCTTACTTCTGAGTCAGCGGCAGAATCGTCGTCGCCGACCTCCTTACGGTCACGAGGTTCCAGTATAGCAGAAAGCTGTCCGCTTTCCGGCTCTTTAACAGAGGGTGGGAGTACTGAGGGCTCGACGAAGAAAAACGATGCAACGAACGAATATTCTGCTGTCGCATTGTCCATCAGAACCAAGAAGAGTGATCTCAAGATGGCTTCTAGCGGCTCTTTCTTATGGTGAAACTTAGCTCGTACACTCATAGACGAGTCCCTGTGCTTACATGAGCTTTATCGTCGGCTTGATACGCAAGTACAACAGCCGGTCCCTCCAACTTCGCATAACTCAAGCGTTCAAAGTCTGCACGAACACTATCGTCCTCTGCTGGCAATGTGGCGATACTTTCGAACTTCTCAGTAACTCGAGCCTGAAGACCATCGGTCATGGATGAACGATCAGAGATAGCGAAAGCTTACCCTCAGCGAACCAAGACTGCGAATATATCGTCGGAACGCGGTCTCATAGTATGTGCGAGCGGCGGCGATGTACGATTCTTGTATCTCCTTTGCCACAGGTTCAGCTTGACGCTTCAAAAACCCGAACAAGGCACGATACTTGAGGAACCCAGCAGACTGCAATACTTGCATGTTGGCCGTCACACTGTTTTTTATCGTATTTAACAGCGCAAGGAAGAAGGCACGGAGTTTCGTCGCTGTCTTGTGAGATCGCGTGGATGCTTCTTTGGAGGATCGGACAGAGAAAAACGTACGACTATTCGAAGGGCCTCCACGACATCCACCAGTTCTCTAGCAGCCTTGACACGTGATCTTGCGCGTAGGGCGTCGAGTCGCCTCTCAAAGTCAGTGACTGCCAGTATCCATGCTTCCCCAACCTCGGTGTCGAGCAACGTCGTAGCCAATGTGGGAGGGATAGTCAAGTCAGTTATGAGACTCGACAAGGGTTTCTCGATCCTCTGTACGCAAGTTTACTAACAGAACAAGGAAAGTACGAGAAACACCGAACCCGACGACTCTTGAGTCTGTTCTCAATGTTGGTACTACGCGTTTGAAGCTCAGATATTTGACTGGATACGGCTGACAAGTCCCTCTGAAAAGTAGATAGGAATGACTCTAGGGAATCCAAGAGACGGACGCTGGTCTGCTATGTGTGTCAGGCACACGATGACGTTTGTGGTAGTTGACTACCTCTACTTGATCATGGAACTCGACGAATTCCTTGGCACGATGACGAACTGGAATCAAACATCACGAGCCGCAGAGGTGGCATTTTGGAAGTTGCTCACAAGTGGGTTTGGACACGTTCCCATGGTCCTCTGCGTGGTTGTGCAAATAGGTATCGCACCCTGACATCAGGTATATTGACGTCTCTCTGTAGAAAGTGGAAGCACTGACTGTTATGTGACGCCATCCAACGGTGTACTAAACGGTTCGGTGTCAAACCTTGGACAGAGTGGCAGTGCAGGATCCTGCCGCGTGCGGCATATGCCGGTGATCGTCTCCGGCTAGTGGCTCGGGTAGGGGGGGCTGGTCCTCGGAATCGACATCATCGTCAGCCGCAAACATGCTGCAACCCAGACCCAAAACAACCATGTCAGTTCGAGTAGTTGCCTACCACTAGGTCTGAGAGAACAGCGTGTTTCGCTTGACCATGGCTCTGAGTTTCAGGAGTGCCCGCAAGCTCTGGATGGGTTAGTCAATCCTCGTCCGATGATCCTTAAAGGTTGAAGCCGGCGTCTTTAGGTCTGATTGGATTGCTATCCCTTACGTGTATCTTCCTCGCCGCCGTTCTCTAGATTCACGGCTATGGCAAGGCCAACAACTTTGGTGCTCTCGTGGCTATCTCTAGTTTTACATTTGTCGGCGCTATCTGGACGTAAGTAACTCGCCCAACACTCTCCGTTATCTCCTTGATCTATGTCCTCCAAAAAGGATTTTTAAGAAGAAATTTTTCTCCCCACAAATCGTCAGTATTGAGGTGACATGGGTCTTCGCCCTGCTCCCCTTTCAGCTATGCAAGTCTCGAGCAACCTGGTGCGCTACTGTGATGCTAATCGTATGACTTACAGTTCTCGGTTTTTTCGCGTTCGGGTCTGAGGATGCCATTCGCTCCCGTTTCGCCACCGTTCACGAAGCCCTAGTGGGATTAATTTGGACTAATTCTGCGCTAGGTATTCCCCTTGCACACCAGTCGATCAGCTGATCGCTACAACTCCCCGAGTTATCTTGTACACAGCAGGGATCATTTCACTGGCACTTCTCACGCAATTCGCGTTCGATCAGGAGATATGGGCGCGCGACATCGACTCCAGCCCATGCCCATTCCCGTTTCCAGTTTTGCTTGTTTATACTTTCCCGTCTGCCATCAAATATTTTCGTAGAACCGCGGTCGAGTCTCGAGGAGATGCACTGACCACCGTGACCACTTACTGCCTCCCGGACTGTTCTTGCCATACTAAATTGACCGAGGTACCAGCTTTGGGAGCTGAGAGTATGGAAGGCACGCAATCCATTCCAATACGCATACCAACTGCGATGGAGAGGCAGAGTGCAATTCGCGTTACATTAGGCCATATAGCCCGATGATGTCGTGACTCTGAATGTAATAACTTGTCTAGCTGATATGCAAGACGGGAGAATACGACAGCAAGCTGAGCACCGGAATTAGAGAGAGGAGGGGTTAAAATATCCCAAGACACCAACAAAAAGGTGAATTCCTAGAGATGCAACCGGATCCGCAATCTACCCATCAGCCGGCAAGTTCTGTCTGAAGTTGCTTGAGTACTGTGGGGTCTGCTTTATCGAGGTAATTGAATTTGAATATGTGTGCTCCCCCGCAAACCCTCTCCGCTTCTTGCAATGCACTTGCGATAGATGTCGTGAGTTGAAGAGTTCGCACTGGATCACGCTTGTAGAGCTAGAAACCACTTAGTGATGTTATACCTATGGAGTACGCAAAATGGATGTACCGCTTTACGACGGTCGTACTCCAAGGTCTCTTGAGACTCTGCATAATACGATTCTGGGACGCTGTCTACATCCCAGTAGAGGCTCAGTCCGCTAATAGACACATTCATTTGGGCGATATCAATGACTTTTGTTAAGAACCTACCCATCTTCACCATCCTGGGTGTGATTGTTGCTTTCCCTCACTTCATAGAGGACGTCTGTCCAAAGATTGAAGATCTCATTCGGTACGCGCTCGAGTACCTGAGGGCGACCAGTTGAGACAAGAGATGCAATTCCAAGGGCAAGTAGCTTGCGATGCCTTGGCTCCGACATATGATCAAACTGGTAGGTAACAAGATAATATTCAAAGCAATCAGAGTAAGGGAACACTATACCTGTCGCCAAAACTGATCCAAGATAACTTCCCAGATCTTCTCTTCGTGTATATTTTCAACTTGGGCCGCGGCGGACACGAGACGAGTGAACATCTCGCGATCTGTTAGTGCGATACGGGCAAGGACAAAGACACATTCCGTCAGTATTGCGGGGGAGCTCTGTCACGTGGTTGAATACTACATGCCGGAACGCAGAAACAGAATCATACTTCATCGTCGCCGAGAATCTTTACAATATGATTAAAGAAGCCGGATCTATGCACTTGTTCCCCCCACAGCGACGAGGGAGCCAGTTGCATCACGAAGTTCACGCAGTTTAAAACGCCTCTTTGGTTCGTCTGGAGGGCTTGGCCATGCATGACACTCATAACTGCATTCATGAGGTCCGACGAAAAGGTCTGAGGGAGTTGTCAGTAAAGAGAGACAATAGTTGTTCCACGAACATACTTGCAAAACAAGGAACGCATCCACGAAGAAATAGGATTCGACAATAAAAGTGATTTTCCCTAACAGATCCAAATTACTTGCGAGTAATGCCATAGCGAGAGGGAATAGTTGAAGGAGATTCGAGGTAGAAGTACTCTGGAGAGTCGTAGAGTTCCGCAGAGCGGCAAGCCAGAGGTTGATACCATCCTCGTCCAAGTGGATGGCTACCTTCACGTGGAATTGAGCGGTAAAAGACAGATCAGCGTAAAAACTCACCCCAGGCGACAAGCTTTCTTGGACTAAGGGGATTACAAGCGGTACGAGAGGAGCAGAGTATTCTTTGGAGGACTACGGCGTCTTTAGCGAAAACACTGGATCACGTAATGTGAACGTACTATAACCAAACTTTTTACAACCTCGAGGAGCAGTGCCTTGAACAGCCACTCTTCCCCGGCAGTAGTCCCTGGCATGTGGTTAGCTACGAGTCACCAACAAACGAGGTGTACACACATAAAGCGGGAATTTGTTCTGCAATCATCTGTATATGTGGGACGATCTGTTGGCCGGCGCATTCAGCAACTACATTCAAACTCTTTGCGAGCCGCTGTTTCATCTCCATAGTATCTGCTTCGCTCATAAGCTTCATCAACTCCGTAACGATAGCAGGTAAGAAAGGTGCAAAGACGGTTGTGTCAAAACTGACAGTCTAGCATGTCTCAGTTCTATGGTCAACGGGTAATTGTGAGTTTACCCACATCTACACATTCGCGTACTGCATTGGCAGCAGTAAGCCGAACGACAGCATCTGACCCAGAGCTCCTGTCTTGTAACAAGTGGACAAGAATTTCCCAGATAACAGGATCTGACGCAGGTGTACACATGTCGTTGATCCATTTGCCAATTAACCAGGCAATGCGACGCTTGATAATTGGATAGCTAAGCCATTGTCAGATGCTGCAAATCTTGTCGACCGAGTCTTACGCTGGATTTGTCTCTCTTGCTTCTACAATTAATTTGTGACGCATCCATTCGTTGAACGGAATGACATCCCGAAGCCTAGTAGCACATCTCCCTATCGCACAATACAGAGCTTCTTTTTCAAGAACACTCGCTAGATCCATGGATGGTCGTTCTTTGTCAGGAGGATGAACAAATGCTACAAGAGAAAAAAAGGAGCTGGAAGACTTACCGATCATATCTTTGAACGTGGATTCCATCAGCGGGACGACGTAGTCACGATATTGTGCAGCGAGCGTCATGAGGACGCGCTCCCCACAGGCCTACACTATTGAAAAATAGATGGAGATCACGGAACACAATAACGTACGCGAAGCTCATATTCCCATTGCTCATTTTCTTTGTCTTCTTCGTTGACCCATACTTCAGGATCGGCCATCCAGCCCTCGAGATCAGATGGATTGAGAGGAATGAAACGTGTGACGAGCAGCCGGACTGAATCTTCTACAAACTGTTGTGACAGCGCTGCAGATATGATGTCAGTAAAGACTGGGACGTCCTGGAAATTGTCCGTACTGGTCTCAGTGATTGGACCGCCTTTTCGGAAAGGGGTCCACCTAGCGAGGTTTTCTTTAAAAAGGACCATTGCTTGGACAAGGAATCGGACTGGGTAGACGGCAGCAGGTGAGTCTGATGTCAAGGATTTATGGATCAGAATTTATGACCACTTTTCGACAACTTTCTCGTACCTCGAATCATATCCCCTGAGCGATGGTTGGTAGCTTCTACGACCTTTGACCAGTAATACAACACCATGTCGTTACACCCTGGGAGTTCGACAAATTTTGCTGTGTCAAGTTGCTGTAGCCTTCTGAAGAATTTGCCAAAAACACGAATGTGACGTGTCAATCGATCGATGGAGAGCGACGTAATTGGATCGGAGACCGGCATGGTTCGTACGGCGAGAACGAGGTTGATACGAAGTTCTGAAAGCGCCTTGAGTTGAACGGTAGAACTCTGAAATAATTGAAGGAACTACAACAGTAAAGGTCACGGAATCGGGTTGAGCATTTACATGATACTTACCCATCCCTTGAGTTCTGCGAGCTCGCCTTTCTCGTCCCTGATGAGACGGGGCCATGACCATAATGACACCTTCACGAGACATTTGTAGACCAGATGAGCTACTGTGATGGAAGCGACTGTACGTTCTTGTCCCAGAGAGCCGTTGATACTCATTATTGTGGGGGAAAGCTGTGAATAGTACGCAAGAATGATGTTACGCAGCTCGTCCGTAATCTAGCAGTAGGGATGAACAAAGACTATGATAACGAGAGGGCGATTGTCGCACCTTAAACATTGTCCTGACACCTGTAAGCATTTTCATACTAGAGAACTCTTTGATAACGGAGTTAAGGACCTTCAAACTACGTCTCAAGGAAAGTGTCGACTGAATGGTCGCGTTCGGAGAGCTGGCCAAGGACAGCAAACCATTCTCAATGACAGGCATAAGTTGCGTGAAGAGAGAAGGCCTAATATATATCCATGGTGGATGCAGACAATCAACTGTGTAAAGACATACCAGTTGTGAGGATAGTCTACTCGCGCGATTTTTGCGACGATCAGTTCATTACATTGGGCAATCTGTTTGGGGGGGATGGGGATGGGGGTTAGTTGGACACGTGGGTAGTTGAAACGAACGGACAGTGTCATCTGCCTCTGACAAGAAAGTAAACGAACGTTGTCGGATTTGTACGCGGTCATCTTCGCTCAAGAGCCTAAAAGAGTTATCAAAGGGGTGCGAGTGGCACAAGGGAGAACTGACTTTCTGGATTTCCAGTGAGACAAGGCTGTATTCTTAAACTGAATGATGCTCAGCTGTCTGACTTGCAGGGGCTGAGACAGATCTGCGGCAATTCGGTGGAGGGCATTGTATGTGCCAGCGTGGGTGTCAAGAAGGACTTTGAGGCGGTCAGTGGAAGCTTTGAGCTGTTCTGGGATCTGAGACGCCGCAAGGGTGACGATGTGTAATAGCTCGTTGTCGTTGACGATGGTCGTTACCGACGTTGGTGGCGGGTTCATCATCGATCCCGAATGCATCCAGTCGTGAGACGCGTCGAGACTCAAGTACTCATTAGGGACAAACAGACACAAATAACGCGTCCCTTCATGCCACACATCGAAGACTCTGAGCCGGAGCGAGAACAACGCAGAAGACGCGATGATGTCACAGACGACCAGTCAGACAGTGAGTGAACTTGGAAAGAACCTCCTGCCGGTATCTGATCACGTGCACAAGCCGTGTTACAGCTCTCTTGCTTTCTATATAAAACCACCCACTCGTCTTCGCGCACACCCGACCCCGGACCATCTCGACCTGCGAGTGTCGTCAGAAAAGATTTGCCAGATCATTTGCCCGATTCTCAGCTCGCTCGACTATCCAAATGCATCGGTTGCGGACTAGAGTGGACGAGCAGAAAAACCGCCAAGCAGAAGCGCACACATGTCAAACAATGTGCAAAGAAACACGCATTAACCCAGGATACAGTCCGAATTCTCGTCGAAAAGGAAATCGCCACCTCGTCCCCTACTCAGAACAGCACAGACCTGAACGAGACTACTTTGATGGATTCAGTCGTCCCCACCGGTCCAGCCAAGAAATCCAAACGCCAGCCAACCCTTGCCACCATCAAGTCCCTTCCAGAGACACGCGACAACATCCTGAATAGAGCCAGGGGCATTCTTGGATCTGCCAATGACCAGGCAGACCCCCAGCCGACTCAGCAATTCGGTCGGAGTGTGTTAGCTAATGCTGGTAGAAATGCAAGATATTCAGAGCGTCCAGCGCTGTTTGATGTAAATAAGTCCATGGAAGAGCTACCTTCTACCCAGCTCTTCGGAGCAAGCTCTCTGCGTATCGGAACAATAACTGCAGAACAGCTGGTTGATGGTTGTGGAGAGTCCTCCTTTGGTGTTTCACTATTTGCCCAGGATTCTACTTTGCCAAGTACCCGTGTAAGTGTCTTTGTGTTACTTCATTGTGCATGTGAAACTCATCCTTTGTCACTAGCATAAGCGGCCCGCCTCACCGCCTCCGGCGAATAATGACTCTAGGAACGTGAGGCGACATCTCCTGCAGTAATACTTGCTGTCCCCCGTCCCCTAGTCTGGCAAGGGGTATATCACCATTACCTTATCGGCTGCATGTCAGGTATTAGATGTCCCGGGCCATGTGGGCTGTTAGAGCAAGTTCTCCCCCGCCTACTCTCATTTCTTTTGGTCACATTACTGATGTCGTTCTAGGTGACAGGCGTAATGAATGTTGCACATATCCCACAGAGGGCTACATTCGTGGGACCACTCAAACGCAGTCATAAACCAATTAAGTTTCGCAGATAGAAACTTGAGTAGGTATTTTCGCTACGAATGTTGCCCTGTATCCCAGGTCTCAAAACAACCCATACAAAGTAACCGTCGTCGGTTGTAATTGATACATGTGACGGAGCGATTACAATACCTTCCACTCACCTTACGTCGGTTAAGACGCATTAGTAAATTAAGTTTCAACGACGTGCTGGTTGACGGCGCTCAAAGCGACCTCGCAATCTCCCTCGATATTCCGTTCGCCGTTGTAACTCGCACCCACGGGCTCTCGTAAGTTATTGGCGTAAATGTCGTCTGACAACTGCAGCTAGTCGATATGTGTACGAAACACGGAACACAATCTATGAAAGGTAGACTCCTAGGCTACTGCAACACAAGCGACCTAATTTTAGTGGCGACGTCATCTGACAGCGTATCTGTAACTTGCTCTCATTTTTGTTAGCGCAGAATCGACGAACGATTAATGATTAATGGCCAGCAACAGAGACGCGCGTGTCAGTTGGAATTGGGTGCACGATCCCCAACGATTCAGAAATGCAAAATAATACTGTCCATCCATTCACAATCTGCCTCTGACGACGACGCGAGTCCATGGACTGCATTCAAGGTAACTAGTAACTTCTTTTATGTGCTCGAGATAGAAGGATAACACATGCAGCTGCCAGGGTCTTGCATCCACCGCGCAAGGCGCCAAGTAGGACACGCAATAACAGCCGCAATCACCTACAGGACAGTCAAGGACAACGACGCCGCAAATCTCGATCAGCGAGTCTGTTGAGCAAAACGAAGAAATTCTCCACGTTCGCACTGAAACCACACCAGGCGGCACAAATAAGTACAAATGGCGTTCCAGAAATTGCCGACCGTTGCCAAGAGCTAGGTGGAGCAAATTATTGATCGTTCTCACTGGGATTACCTCCTTCTATGCTCCACCCATGACATCCAAACGACAGCCCAGTGGCCATGATGCTCACATTTCAAGGATCTCAGAGTCAGGCGATGACAGCGGTATGGATGACTCTCCGGGACAGAGTCGGAACGAAAAGGGGTGCGACAACGACCTGCACATGCGAGTTGAATCAGACTCGTCCACGAATACTTCGGACGAGTTCGACTGGGACGACGAACCTTCAGATCCAGAAGAGGAGACCCCTCAAAGCAAACATGCTCGTAGAGGCAGGGCCCTCTGGCTTGCATTTATGAAGCTGACTCGTCCTCTCCGAACCCTCTTGGTTGGACTCGTAGGGGCCGCATTTTTTATCACCCCGCTTTTGGTGGTGGAGCTCAAGTATAAAAGCAAAAATGGTGTACGCCTTCAAGTGCATGCATGGTCCTTGTGGCTTTCTATTATATGGGCAGCATCTTGTGCGACCTATCTGGTTGTCGACTTGTTACCGAGCACTATTGTTACTATCATCCTATTCCTTGGTGGCCAGGTCGAGCAGTTGAAGACGCAAGTAGAGGTGGGTCACGAGTTCAATCATTGATTTCAATGCTCCTTCTGACGACGTTCCGAAGCTCACATTAGCTGTATCTAATTGGCTGAAGTTACTTCTTGACGTGTCATGGGCATGGATAGCCTTGTCTGCGCTTCGAACCTATTACAATCCACCGGGTTCGTACTGGGTTATCATCAACCGTGTCATGCAGGTATTTCCTTGTTTCTTGATCATACTTCATCCTGTTAGAAGGCTGCATGATAAACAGGCTCTTTTTACTGCCGCCATGATCTTGTTCGTGGAAAAACTTTTTCTGAGATTCGTTGCCATCAACTTCCACCAGCGCGCCCTCGCTGATCGGTTGGCTGAGAATCACCTGGGGTTGAAAGCCCTCGATTTCTTATCAAATGCACACTCTGTGTCGACCAATCGAAAACTTGCACACGGAAAGAAAGGTCATAGAAATCCGCTCACTTCGATAGGCGCGTCCCTCGACCTTGGGGGACTGAAAAATGCTTGGACACACCGGAAGGATCCCAACGAAGCGTCGATGTCGTCCTCGCGAAGTAATTCTTTTACCCATGGGCAGGACGAACCTACCGTTCACCATCGCCCGGAGAAGAGGCGCCGTGGACTGAGTCGAGCTGAAACAAGGCGCCGCCGACGCAACTTCATGGCGTCGATCATTGTTGATCAGGTTGGCGGAGCCATTGGGCAAGTGGCATTGAAAAACTCCAAGTTTCACAAGGACGGACAACTGGGAGGGCTTCACTCGGCCAGAAAGTTGGCTAAGAAATTGTTTGAAGGCTTGAAGGCTACGAATCCTGAGAAACGCTACCTTGTCGTGGAGGGTGCGTAGTAGACACTCTGAACTCTATGATTTACGTGATGGATATTGTCCCCTTAGATTTTTATCCATACTTCCGGTCTACTTCCGAGGCTGTTTGTGTCTTCTCCAGCTCGCAAATGCCTGAGCTGACGGCTTAGCTAGCATGCGGCATTCGCTCTTTTCGACAAAGATGGAAATGGTGATATCAGCAGACCCGAGATGAGAGAAGCGGTGCAAAGGATATACAGAGAACGGAAGGCATTGACGGCAAGCCTCAAGGTGAGTGGAAGCGAAATCAACCACCATCGTTGACAAACGTGGTCAGGATGTCGGCTCAGCGGTAGCTAAGCTTGATGCGGTGCTTGTCTGCGTTGCACTGCTTTTTATCGTATTTGCCTGCTTGCTCATCTTCAATCGAAATGACACGCTGGCCTCGCTAGTACCCCTCGCTACAATCATTCTTGGATTTTCGTTCATTTTTGGCCACTCGGCCCAGACACTGTTTGAATCCGTAAGGTGTTTTGCGAATGCTGAGACAATCGCTTACCTTTTTGCTAGCTTATATTCATTTTCTCTACACACGTGTTTGACGTGGGGGATCTCGTGATGATTGACGACCAGTACCTTGTTGTCAAGGAATTTGGCCTCTTCTCCACTATATTTCGACGAGTTGATGGTCAAGAGATTATCGCGCCGAACTCTCTACTATCCAGCACCAAACTGGTTCACAACATGCGTCGCAGTACCTCCATGTACGTTGTACCCACATGTCGTGACGCACACTCATCGTCTACAGGTGGGAGAGTACAACCATCACCATATCCTATAATACCTCGTTGGAGGTTGTTGAACAGCTTAAGCAACGTATACAGGCATACATCGTTGCAAACAGTCGCGAATGGTCTGGCTGTGCTGTCAATATTGACAAGATGGAGTATCAAAACGCCATTCACCTCACCATGGCTGTGGAGCGCAAGTGTACCATTGTGTCAAAGTGTTTGACATACTTATTTTGTCCTTGTAGATCGTTCGAACTGGCAGGACTGGGGCGGGCGCTGGGCGCGCAGGAACACGTTTATGCGTCACCTCAAGACCGTTTTGGAAGAGCTCGACCTGAGGTACACGCTACCTATACAACCGGTTCTCCTACCTAGTGGAGCTGGTGTATCAAACCTTGCTCCCTCTCGAGCGACAAATGGATGACAACCTCGTTGCCTTGCGTCGTGTACTACTAGCACTGTTTCCGCGAAGACATTGACGATACTGTCAGGTGGTATATTGCAGGGTCATGTTTACTTTACATGTGATGTACAACCCAACGTGTGTTCGCCATGGATTCAAACGGATTTTCTTGAAGCCGCAGATAAGTACACTCTAGCTAGGTACCTATCATTGATATATCAAGATACTGGGTGATCTATGTTTGGGTGTTGCAAGATACAAGGATGTCACAGGTTTCCAAGAGCAACAGAAGACAATCCCGCTACCTTTATGATGCCTCCAACAAGATGCAAGCTACCGGTTACGAGAATGTGCGTACGTCTCGTGGCGGTATGCTCCCGAACTTTTCGTATGGCATGTTCGATGGAGGGCAGGGAATGAATCGCGTCGACGGGAAATCCTTTCACCATGTTCGACCAAGCCTGTTTTAGCTGGTCTTGAGTGGTAGGTCCAGTGTGCTCGGCAGTAGCAAGTGCGACGGAAGTCAAGTCTGTAAAATCTATAAAGATACGGAAATGTACACCGTCTAGGTCACTCACCACCTGCAGAGTGTCCATCAGCATAGGTAACATTACTGCAGAATATAACTTGGTCGAAGAAACGAATAGCTTCTTCGGGACTCCTGAGGACTGAGAGCCGTGTCTCGAGCTCATTGAACATAGTCCTGAGAAAGCTCTCGCTTGAACGGCCACTAGTGCAGTTGAAGATCAGGACGCGCAGTAGGCGCTGTGCGTCGGCTGTAGGTCTACTGTATTCAAACCACGTTATTACTGACAACGAAGCACTGAACCACGGATACTTACTGAGAGATGCTAATAATACCAGGACTGGCAAACCATTCGATGCAACATTTGATGCTTTCTTCCGTGTGAGCTCCGTCGAGATACCAAGTCGTCGACGAATAGTTGGGGTCTAATACACTTTGACAGCGGCCAGGCCACTTGGCATTCTCCAGACCAGTGACGAAGTCTCTAGGTAGCAACTCGGGACATGATGTCCCATTGCTTTGAGTGAGAAAGGTACGAGCTAGTTCTACTGCAAGACTCGCATTCGACACCTGATGGCTCCCAGCAAGACCTGAATAGAAAAGTCAGCAAGAAAGAGAGAAGGAAGAGAAAAATTCCGCGCGCCCAATTTGATATCCTTCAAAGCAGAGAGCACCTTCACGATCCGAAATTCAGACGTCTGTGATCATTTAGCAATGATCTAGAAGACGCTGTTTGTGACGTACTTCGACATTTGTTGCAGTTTCTCTGAGAATAGCCTCTAGGTCGGCAGATGGGTGGTGTTGTTCAACGCTAAGAGCAGGGACATTCTTCTTGTAGATTCCAGCTTTCTGTCCTGCAATGGCTTCGATGGTACCTCCAAGAACCGCGACATGGTCCATTCCAAGAGCAGTAATGCCAGTAACAACTGGTTTGGGAACGATATTTGTGCTGTCGCCTCCTCCACCCACGCCGACTTCCAAAATGGTTGCATCAACTTTAAGATCTTGGAATACATGAAATGCCATAAGAGTCAAGTATCGAAAATAAGCAGGCATGAATGGAGCTCCTGGAGTGATTGGCTGTATGGAGATCGGGTATTTAAAGTCTGGATGGTCAGAGAAAGAAACCATACTGGATTATCTTGGAGCTTTTTCCAGACTTGAAAAAAGTATTTTGCGAACTCCTCCTCTGACAAAGGACGGCCATTGACTCTAAACCGTTCACGGACAGCGACAAGGTGTGGAGAAGTATAAAGACCTGCGTTGGTTGGGAAGAGAAGTGGCATAGAAAGGCGAGAGGCATACCAACTTTCATGCCGGGTCTTGCATGTCGCAGGATTGAGTCTGTGAAAGCGCTAGTTGAACCTTTCCCCTTCGTACCTGCAATGTGGATGACATTGAGGGCGTTGAGGTCGTCGGGCTGGAACAGAAGGAAATAAGAGAAAAAGACGCGATTTGATGCAAAACATACCGTGAGTCCTATCCTAGTGACGAATTCATCCATCTCTGCGATGGCAACCGTGTTTTTGATGCCAGCAGCTCTTGCGGCTGCAAGTGTAGCAGCGTTGTTTTGCAGAGTGTTGAGGGCATTGATGGCATCTTGATACGACATCCCTGACATTTTCCTCGAGAAGAGCGCGGGTATACGTAGACGAAATGTCACCAGCTTCGGGAGCATGGATCAATTGACCGGACGGGAATGGCGACTTATGAAGTCACGTGATACGAACAGTCATGTGCAATACAACCCCCTGAATATGCCAGTCTCTCCTTCTATTACGGTCAGTTGTACATAGCTCTTGGACTGTCATGGACAAGTACTTGTCCGTCAGAAAGCCAACCTTTCAGGCCTCTCCCTATCATCCGCGCACAAAATTGGACGAGGACAGACAACGGTGGTCAAAGTATGTACTAGTTCTCATCCCAATTATTCTTGTCCATCTCTACAACTCACACCTGCCACAGACTCTCCGCGCCTCTTTCTGCAGGCGGAAAGAAACCATCCTCTTCTGCCATTACAAAGCATCTTATAAATACACTCTCTGACAGTTCAAACCCCATCACGCATTCCAATATCCACGAGCGTTCAGGTAAGCCTCCGTGATATCGTATAGATAGGCTCTCTCATTGCATTTAGACACGGTCGTTTCTGCTACAACTGGCCATCAACGAGGAGAAGGCAGGATCTCTCATGGAGTTTCTGCAAAAGCTTATTTTGAAGATCGTTCGAGGAAACTCTCTCTTCAACGAAGAGAACAATTTTCCAAGGGTGTCTTGAGCAATGTTCGTATCTATATTGATGGTTACCTTAACGGTACAACCGACGTCGAAATGAAAGGGATTATTACACAAGCAGGTGGGACTATACTGTACGTTGTCCAACTCGTGGGCCATGGCTTGGTCGCTACTGAGTTGTCCCGGTCCTTATCACATGTCTTGCTCTAGATTGGTACCAAGTGGTGCAACACATATTGTAACGTCCCAACAGCTCAACGGGTCAAAAACCCACAGAATTTTGACAACAAAATCAAGAAATCCAGTTTACGTAGTCAAACCAGAATGGGTGACTGACAGCATCACGGCCGGACGACGACTGCCAGAAACCCATTATAATTTGATCAGACCTTCTGCCACAAGGAATCTTGTGGATATGCTCAAGTCCGGCGGGCCCAGCTGACTGTAGTCCTAGCATGTAGCCTCATTCATCGACACTGTATCGACAGTAAGGATCGTCTACACACAACCATTTATTCCGAGAGTGAACCCAAGTAACTACTTGCACTACCCGACACGTCGGTCACATCTAGATCGCTACTAAAATCATAGTCACTCATTGTATCTGAACGCGCTGGTATCGACTCCTCTGCCTCCAACCTGTCCGCGCTCTTGACGCTTTCTGCACATCGTAAACACTCCCAGCTGGAATCCAGTCCCTCCTCAGCGGTGCGCATCATACGCTCAGCGATGCAATGGTAGCAGTACACATGACCACAGGAGGTCATGTACGGGGTGTAGATAGGGAAGGGTGGTACCTTGTCTCTAGTCGTTTCCGATACCCCTTTTGTAGTAGATGCAGGTGAGATTACATCCGCACTGTACCCCAAATCGAAGGTGTAGGATGCATTTTCAGCACAGATTGCACATTGATCTGTAGAGAGTGCTTCGTATTTGCTATGCTTTCGAAGGAAACCCCGGGAAGCACCCTTAGATGTGTTCGAGAGTTGCAATACAAATCGAGTAACTCGACGTTGAATTGATCTCATGTTTATGAGGGGCAACAAAAAGAGGAGGAATTCCTGAACGAAACATGAGAGACAATAATCTGAAAAACAGTGACGTACAGTGAAGGCATGCCAAACCATCTGGCGGTTCATGAACTCGTAGCTGACTTCGCGCTTGACTTGACTTAATGTAGGCACCAGGGACATTCCAAGGAACCGATCTGATAAGCTGCGATACCTGAAGCAGCGCGTCAATCCCACAGCTCAAGCTCAGACGGGCGTGACTTACCGACCGTTCAGTAAGAATGCAACGAAATTCAATAAGCTGAGAAGAGAATGAGTTGATTCCAGTCGTGTGAGTATTTGCCAGGCCACGCGACGTGTGTCACTTGAAGGGGTATCTGGCCAAGCCTGTGACAATGCGTGGGCACGCAAACGGTTGTGGAGATAGGGCACGATGATGGTAAGTACGCTATGGATAATAAGGATTCGTCGAGGTAGTCCGCCAGCTGTAGTTCGGGATGTCGATAATAAGCTCTATCCAACCAGGTAACGAGGACGTACAGGTACGGGAGATTGGATCAGTGGGCCTGTCTAGAACGGCGTACTTCAATCCTTGCAACTGAGCACCATAACTAGCTCCAAGGTTCCACAACGAAAATTTGTAGAGCGTGAGTTGGATGACAAGTGTCAATTCTGAGTCGAATCTGCCTCTGAGTGCGGTCTTGACGGCCGTCAAGAATAGGTGCTAATAAAGACGTAGACGTACGCTAGCGTGGTTGAAGGACTTTTTCAGTGGTTCGCACAACAAATGTACAAGCTCTTGGTCGAGTAATTCGGCGTCGAGCTGCCCGACGCGCATTACACGGGGATATGGTGAAGTGATTGAGCCCCATGTATCCCTTATCAAAGAGAGAGTTGGTTGCGCGGAACTATAAGCTTGCTGCCATATCTCTTGCCATGAGTTGACTGATGGTCGTGAATCGCTCATGACGTGGACGTTCCAAGAGTCAAGCTTTGATCAATGACCCAGGTAATAACTCGTCCTCATATGTCACATGACCCCGATGAGATTGACTCCAGCTCGATATCATCGCCAAGTTTGAAGCAACGAAAAACACAAGTCACCGCCAGGCAGTATACACAGAGCCATGGCAGAGGCACTGCAAAAACTCATTCTAGATTCACTAGACGAATATGACACAATCCAAGATACGAGGACGCTCGTCATACCTGGACAACGAGACCCAGCTACTAGCCATGAAGCCCAGATCACGATTCTGGGTGCTCTAAATTCCCTCCTCAGTCGCGAGGCACGTCAAAGTCTGCTGGACATATCACAGCCATCGAATTCTGACATATCTGGTAGATGATTTCTTACAACACCCACGAAACGTCCTCCCATGCCCTCACGTCAGAGGGTGTACAGATAGTCCTAGAGGGATCGCATGAAGCTAGGGTATGGGCTGCTTTACCGGCTACCGGAGAGGGCAACCCTGTGGGAGTTCAGGAGTTGAAGAAAATAGTGGGTGACGAGGCAGCCAAGGTCGGCCAAGGGCGTGCTTTCAAAAATAACTGGATCACAAAGGAGGGAAGTGGATTCGTCAAGGCGGTGAGTTTCATAGTTTTAGGGGCCATTAATCCGACATATTAACAATTTGAATCCGTGAGGTCGCGGAAATAATAGACTCGACTCAGCTTGAGCTTCGCGAAGTAGCGTCTGCTGGAACTCTTCAAGCTGGCGAGAAGGCTCTGGCTGAGCTACGAAAGCGTAAACTCATCACCCAAAGGTAGCCTCACTTTCTCTACGTGGTGATTTGCAGTATACCTCCCGGTTCATGCAGGAAAGGGCAATGGTTTACGGTGCATAAAGGTCCAAACTTCAGCACGTCCATCGCGAAACCAGAAACTGATCTTACCGTTGAGATGCTCACTTCGTATGCATTCCTTTTTGTTCTCGTTTAGAAGAGGGTGTTGATTGACTGCAGCGGTGCATGGAAAACGGCCACCTTCAAGAAATATAACTTCGAAGCCGACGGTATTCCGACATCGGGAGGTGCACTTCACCCACTCCTTAAAGTTCGCGAAGAGATCCGTAGCATTTTCCTTGAGATGGGGTGCGATATGTTCATCTTCGTCTCATTAGTACATTTTCCTGATAGCTGTGCCAGGTTTGAAGAAATGCCAACCAACACTTTCGTCGAGTCGGGCTTCTGGTGCTTCGATGCTCTCTTTGTACCTCAGCTTCACCCCGCGAGAGAATTACAAGATACATTTTACCTCTCTGGCAAGTACTTTGTCACTCTCTTGGTAGCCCTCATCTTATTATGGTGATAGACCCTTCAATGTCATTGCCACCCCCCGAAGCCTACTACAAGCGTGTCGCTAAGGTACACGAACAAGGCGGGCATGGGTCGATCGGCTATCGGACACCCTGGTCTCACGAAGAATCCCACAAGCTTCTCCTTCGGACACACACCACTGCTTCATCAGGATCAATGCTCTACAAACTGGCTACTAAATGCAAAGGTGAAGAAATATGCGACGATGGTAAAGGATTGAAGTCCACTGCTTCTCTGCCGGTGGGAGAAGATGGTTTCCGGCCAGCAAAGCTATTCAGCATCGACAGAGTTTTTCGAAACGAGACTATGGATGCCACGCATCTGGCCGAGTTTCATCAGGTAGAGGGTGTCGTTGCCGATAGAAACCTCACTCTGGCGGATCTCATCGGTAAGTAATGGTGTCTGCGCTTAGCGTTCGTCCAACGTTGACGAGGTCCTAGGATTTATGCGTGTGTTTTTCAAAAAAATGGGTATGAGTGAAGTCCGTTTCAAACCCGCGTACAACCCGTACACAGAGGTTCGTATCAATGACCTCATAGAAGAGATCATACTCTGACGGCCGTATGCCGACGCTTTTCAGCCATCACTCGAGATCTTTGCTTTCCACCCCTTACTTCAAAAGTGGGTTGAAATCGGGAACAGTGGTATGTTCCGTCCCGAGATGCTCGAACCTATGGGCTTCCCGAAGGATGTCCGTGTGCACGGTTGGGGTATTGGCCTCGAGAGACCAACGATGATTCGGTGAGTGCATGTGAAGCTCTAACTCCACCGTCTAAAACCAGCATCCTTGAAGGTATGGGATTAATAATATCAGAACTCTTGTCGGGCACAAGACGCCCATCGAGAGTGTGGAGAATGCCCCAGCCGTCATGTTCTAGATGTCGTGATACCATGATTATCGCAATGTGTGTAATAACCGATAGATATAAAACTGCATTGTACCACCTTTGATCACTCTCGATAAGTGCAAACTTGAAATTATGCGACTGTGATCTCTAATCAAACGAACCAACCAGCGGTTCATGATAACAATCAGTGGACACTTGGCCCAGTCGTTTGTGTCTACGAGGTAGGGGTAGATCCCAAGTTTCTGATACCAGATCAGAAAGAGAACACCGCAGCGGTCTTACGGGAGCCGAACATATACACAATGGCCTGACTCATAAACAGTCCAACTGTGATGCCAATCGTGACTGCGATCATAGCAGTTCCGACGTCGACCGCCGACCCATTTGCTGTGATACCTCCCGCTTGCGAAAGACCGGACTGGATACGGAGGACATCGAGTATTGAGACACCGAAAACAAATCCAAAGGACAAACACTTACCGGAACCAGGAATAGGACGCCAGTAACCATCGATGTAAATGCCGTGCCACCCATCTTCCTCGAATAGATATTCCCAAGTAAACCCACGGTAAACGCTCCAATAGCAGAAACGATATCTGATCGATTGAAGATGTAATGATTGGCGATCTTGTTGGTCGCATACGAGGCACAAGAAATGATGACCATTACAAGAAGCTCCTTTGACTTCCAGGGTTGTAAGTTCGCAAGGGACGAGAGCATGGAAAAGATGGGAACGATTATGAATTGAGTCCACCAGGGAAAAGGTTGAATGAACCAGGAAAATGATGACGGGCGGTAACACCCATCGACGATGTCTGCCAGATAAATGTTCGTGGAATTGGTGAACGTGAATGTGCCGATCGCTGGTGGTATACGGCCCGTGGAGTTGTCAGGTGCAAATGTACCAATCAGGGTAACGGTAGTAGACAGCTTAGCTGCTAATGTTGCAAGATGGTGTCGGGCCGTAGGGTCGAAGAGCAAGTATAAGTCTGAACCAATTTGCAGACCAAAACCCAGGAAGAGAGTGTAGATGAGAGCGTACACCATCTTGACGCTGCCACACACAATGTTCTTGGATGCCAGCTCCAGGGAGCTGGTCACTTTTTTGGGGGGGTCAGTCTGACGTGTCATCCAGCGACGCATTCACTTACAGATGAGGAATCCTGGAAGGATACCAATGATACCGGCGGATGAAATAGCCTCGTAGCAAAATATTTGACTGCGAATGCTGCTCAACCCCCGAGCCGTGAAAGACATAAGCATAGCGGTGGTGATTCTAGCATAATACTTTAGCACAGATCCAGTGTGTGTGTGAGTAACGCACTCAAACACGTTGTTATACATAGTCGACTTCGTTGCGACATTGAGCTGAAGGTAGCACAGGACCAAAGCGCCAGCGCCTGCAACCCACATATCCAGAAAGGAGCCACCGAACGCCAATGGACAGATGAGCACCGATAGGAGAAAACTCAAGACACATCGAAACCAGATAGGGTACAGTGGCTCTGCTGAAAGTAGTTCTTCTAGTTGTTGCATCGCCTTCCTAGCGCTAATTTCGTCATGCAAAACGGCTCGGTAGATGAGGTGAACTTTATGGAGGTTCCCGAGAGCAAGACCACCTGAGCCCTTAACGAAGTGTGTTTCAGACGTCATGGTGTCGTTATCCCCAAAGCAACAGATGATGACGCTAGGCAAATGAATAAACTCGGCGTTGATCTCAAGAATACGGGCTGCAGCCACAAGCTGCGATTCTATACGATGCGATGGTGCGCCGAACGTCATAAGAGCACGAGCAAGCTTGAGCAGAAAGTGGTGACGCTTCAGGATAGCTGCAATGCCGTAGTCAATCAAAACATGGTAGCTGTAGCCAGCGGAACTCACATGTAACATTGAACTCAATACGAATCTTCTGCTGTTCCTTCCTGCGTTGACGATAATCCATTTGCCTGAGAACGTTCCGGCGTTCATCTTCATAATCGTCGAGACAACGCTTTATAATGTGCGTTACACGAGGATCGTCAGGATCGAGGACGTCGGAATAGGTATCCGAGTCGGAACCGTTTGAGTTGTATCGCCTAAAGGATGGACGGCCATCTGACTTCCCTACCGCCTCGTAAACTTGAGAACGGGAATAAGGCATTCCGTTCATTCCAGGGGTAACGCCATACAATTCCATCAAATTTGCAAGGATCCCTTTGCGCTTGCCATCTCTATCATTCATTTCGCAGTAATTTATTTTACTGTCAATGTCAACGTCCTCCAAATTGCCTTCGTGATCTCGCCTGGCGGGGGCCTGCGCCTCCGTATCAAAGTCTTCCCCGTCTCTATATTTTGTCTCTGCTGCGAAGCTGACTTTGTTTGGTTGCTTTGGGCGTGTGACCAACCTGGGATCGTACGCGGGTTGCGGAGAGGGGATGTCATACGGATGTTGATGTGAGGCGAGCGCGTACTTCTCGTCGAAGTGATCATCCCTATTCTCCGTTCCGAATTTCTTGGCGAATGCTCCAGTGTCTCCATTTGATCCACCGCTGTTCAGCGTTGAACTAGAACTGTAAGATGGTTGGCGAGCGTTCTGGATAGGAGTGGCCTGGGGACGCAAGGATTCCTGATCCGTGGCACTGTCGACAGGGGGTGAGGACGTAAATGGAGGATTGTTGGGATGGGAGAAGTGTCTGTGCGCAGAGGGGGGCAAAGTCGGAACATGAAAAGAACTGGGGTATGTCACGTCAGGGTACGTGAGCTCCCTGCTAGTAGGATCATCCAGTGCGACCCCGTACCGTATCGGAGCACGGTCGTTGGGGGGTGGCGAAGAAATACGACCAGGACCAGCCTGGCCAGTGTTGTGAGAGTTAGAAGGATTTCTGGACATCCTCAAGTATTGAAGGAACGCAAGAGATCACCTGGATGCTCGAGTAAACTTTGGAGAGGTGAGTCCGGGAGCGCACAGATAAGCATACCGTCATTTCGAACTCGACCAAAACACTATTAACAAGTAGGACTGGCTAGAGCGTCATCTCTTGTTTTGGATCGGTGTCAACGGATTTAACAAGCGTCGGTCGCCAACACATCCGTAATAGAACACGTGTGGCCCATGGAGAAAGGCGGGACCACCGTCATTCTGTCTGGAACACTGTAAGTGCCCGTGTCAGTGATAGTGTGATACCTGGCAAATCCGCAAAGTTGGACATGCCATAAGAATTCCCACTACGGTAGTAGTAGATTTTTGGTGGGGGGAAGTTCAGATCCACGCCCGATGTCGGTTTGCATGCCACCTTTTGATGCTGTTTGTTGCCTTCTATTTCCACCGCATTTAATACTTCCTGTCAGACTATCGACCGTTTAAGATCATGTCTTGTACCGGATGTCTCACTCGTGATGTGAGGCACTTCGAGTTCGGTAAGCCTCTTGTCTTCAATAAGGCTCTCTTCTTCGTGTTCGGTGCCCACGGTGAGTATTTTTTTCAATAGGGTAAGTTGGGGATTGCAATGTGCTCTGGAAGTTTTGTTCCCTCTTGGATTCTTTCACCCTCTTCTCGAGTAGGTAGATTTGTTTGAAATTTCAGGATCATATTGTCAGGTCGTGGACCATTTGAGACCATGTCCACTTTTGGTTGTCTCGGTCATGGCAAGGTATTCCAGGCATGGGTTCCTCATTGATGTGTCTTTCTTCGCGCTTGTGAATTTTTTTTTGCCTATCACATCTACATGGCCTGCTCGACAGTGATGTCTATGAGTTCAAAGTAACGGTGACTACCTTAATAGATCACATTCTTTCAGGTTTGTGTGTTGCCTTATGTCGTCTGAACGCTCCAGGTCGTTTGGCAGTCCGGAGTGTCTGAACATTTGGGAGATGTGTAACTTTATCTCCTCCAGCCAGTACTTTCCTAAATGTCCTTTTTCTCAACGATCTCGCTCAATCGAATCGGAGTGGTTCTTGAAGGGGCGAGTTCGTCACTGTCTGATAAGCAACACTCTGATAGGTTGAATGTAGTCGACCGACTACGTGGTATACACCAACCATACCCATCTGCGTTGTCTATTTCCTCCTCCAACATGGCGTCTCTTACCTTGGAACGGTGCCGGAGAAGAGGGATACGCTTGAAGCCTTTGGTGCTCTTTATGACCTTATCCCGCAACCAATGTCCTTAACTTGCTCACAACCCAATTGAGATACAGACCATTACATCGATAGATGACGATCGTACCAGTATACTTCTTTTCGCGTCACATGTACTCCATAGTGCTTCTCACCATAGCGGGTGTTGCCACGGATGTAGCCCTTCTTGTTATACGCACTGGCCCGGGCAACCGACGGTATGACATTACCAACGCGAAGCGACTCTCGAGTCCGATAGATTACATGCCAGTGCTGCAAAAGTCGCCGCCTGCCCGGAGTCATTTCCCCAACCTGAAACCCTCCTCCCATTTGTTCTCCCACTCCTCAACCGTAATCCCCAACACCCCTACGGGGGCACCATCAAACGTATGGAACCCCAGTCTTTCATAAAACGAAGCGGCTGCATTGTTTCGAGGATCCATTCCAAGCCAAACGGCTTTCAACCCTTTCTCCTTCAAATGTCTGATAGCGATTCCGATCAACTTCTTTCCCCACCCCTTCCTTTGATGTGATTCCAAGATATCAATGTGCAAATGCGCTGGAGAGAACACGACCTGGGCCTCCGACGCAGGAGGGAAATTCATGATGCACTTGATGTATCTCTTGTCAGCCTCCGATGACTGAGGTGCGGCAAGGGACTCCTCGGTGTATTTTGCTTTAAGAGGTGGCCACCAGGTTTGTGCGGTGGCTGCCTCGAACGCACGAGAATCTAGTGCACCCAGTGTATACCCCACGACAGATTCATCTGAAGGAGGGGAACTCTCGGTTGGCTTCTCAACGAGAACGAAGCCCCATACACAATTAGGGACATTGACATAAGGGAGAGCGTAGACCTCGCCTGGGAGCGACGGGTAATTGTGAACGTCCCTCCCAGATTTGCCAGCCTCGGACGTCTCCAAACAAATCTTGGAGAGTGCCACTTCGTCCTCCTTGGTCGCAGGACGGATATAGATTGGCATCGCTTGGTATGCAAACGGTGTCGATGGAAAGCGGGAAACGAGTCAGAGCTGAGTGTCAAGTCTTGTGTGAAAAATATATCCTTGTGAGAGTTTCCTGCGATACTCGGGGGTTGGATCTATCAGCTGAGCGTGTTACAACAATATTTAGCCGACATGCCAGGGGGGTGGCGAGAACTACTGAGGCCTCGGTGGGTGTCACTGCTAGCAGGCCCAACCTCAAATCTCACTGTGACCCTAGTCATCTTCCGCCCTGGCCTCCACCGTTCCCCGCAGGTTCATCTATTGGCCCTGAAATCACTAGAGAGACATGATTAACCGTCGACGCGAAAGACTGATATTAGCACGCAACTTACAAAGGACACCGAGGATTATGACCATATATATCCAGTATTTTTGCAAGAAGCTCTTCTCAGGTGCCGGTGCTATCGGCTCACCTTCCGCTGTTAGTAGAGGCGGTGTGCGCAATTCAGGCCTAAACAGGATGTCAAAACGAGGCGTTATACATTGGAAAAAGGACGTGCTGAGGTGGTTGACGTGGCAACATGAGCGTAATGGTTGTATTTAGTACGGGATACGACTTGCGTGCATCGGAAGTGGGGCACGAGCCGTCGTGGGGAACTGGAGAGACGAAGTAATCAACGGCAAACGGAAGGCCGGAAGAAGAGAAATGAACGGTGAGGTGCGCGGAGGTCGACGCGGGTAGGTAACACTAGTCAGATTAGGCATGAGCCGGCGAGGGGTTCAAGCATGTCGGCATGACTTACTGCTTTCACAACAGAGGTTGGCCATACGTCGTCTGTAACACCGGGGCGTTCAAGTGCAACCTGGTACATTGCCCCTTCAATTGTGGGGTCTACCGACACTGCAAACTGAACAAGGTCATCAAGGAGCATATCGGATAGGATGAGCGTTGCAGGAGACCCGAGGGAAGAAGTGGAATGCAAGGGCGGAAGAACGACCGTTCCGAGCAGAGACCAGGGTGTTATGGGAAGGTTTGGGTGCACGACGCGGTGTTGGACGCGGGTTGGTGCGGGCTCGCTGTGTGCAGTCGCGAAGGGGACGAAGAGCAGCGTGATAAGCGGTGTAATGTACATCGTGCTCGTCGATGGAGCCTGCGTGCTCGCCGTGTGACACGTTGAGCGAGGAGTGTCTGGGGACACTGCCACTTTTGACTCAAGACCTCATCAACAGGCGAGATAACACACAGCTTGTAACAATGCCCACCATTGCCGTGGACAAGGCAGATCTCTTCGAACGACTCGGGAGGGAATACAGTCAGTGCCTACTACTTCTTCCATGGACCACTGAACACCGTCCCTCTAGCTACGGAGGAGTTTGATCAACTATGCTTCGACTATGGCCTCGAATTAGATGAAGATGTACGTGCCTCCAGCGATCAGCGATCTATTCAAGCTCATGACCGGTGTCGCAGACAACTGAGGATGTGGAAGAGGCAATCAAGAAGGATCTTCCCGCAGAAAGACCGGTGTGTAGACACCCGGATGGCATATCGTCTACTTACCATACCTTTCCAGCAACTAAAAATCGAGGTACCTGCCAACAGGTTTGCCCTGTCATTACCCGTGTCGAGTCTAGCTTGATCAGCTGTTCCAAGATATGATCTCCTTTGTATAGAAGGCATATCCAACGTACTCGGAGTCTTTCTGGGTAAAGCAGAACCCCCACGATACAAGCTCCTCTATCCTCCTGGTGGAGAAGACAGTCTTATCACTGTCCATGTCCATCCAGAAGTACGTCTTCTAGCCTGCTTCGCATGATTATATGCATATTCTCAACTCGATCGAACCAATCGTCAGACCCAACGCGTCCGCCCGCTATTTGCCTGCGCTGTCCTGCGAAATCTGAAGTTCACCCCCCGTTCCTATGCGTCTTTCATCGACCTTCAAGACAAGCTTCATCAGAATATTGGACGGCGACGCTGGCTGGTCGCTATCGGCACACACGACCTCGACACGATCGAACCCCCATTCAGATACGAGGCCAGAGATCCAGAAGCAATCAAATTCGTTCCACTCTCGAAGATGGAGGCGTACACTGCCAAAGAACTAATGACGCTTTACGAGGTACTTTCGTGAGCAGCGTCATAACGACCTTGGTTAATTCAGTGGCCATACTTTACACTTCACAGGGCGACAAGCATCTAGCAAAATACCTTCCCATTATCCGTGATGCACCTGTCTATCCGATCATATATGACCATCAAGATCGCGTTCTCTCCTTCCCTCCTATCATTAACTCTGAGCGCAGTAAAATCACGCTCAATACACGAAATGTCTTTATAGATGTTACATCTACGGATGACACGAAGCTTCAGATTGTCGTCAATATGGTCGCAACCATGTTCTCGGAGTATTGCGAAGAACCTTTCACGTATGTTTTCAGTACCTGAACTTATTCATCGCCATAACGAGCACTTACACATCTATTACAGGATCGAACCATGCAAGATCGTTTTTCCGGACGGTTCGATGCGTATTTCGCCCGACATTGCACCAAGGACCGTAATGGCGCGTGCATCTTTTATCAACTCCTGCACGTCCCTTTCCCTCTCCGCTACCTCTATTGCTGAGCTTCTCACTCGCATGTCCCATATTCCAAGTGTGTCTCCCAGCTCTGATGAGATTGCCGTCACGGTCCCTTGCACTCGTCCAGATATTTTCCATGAGGTGGACATCGTGGAGGATGTGGCAGTTGCTTATGGCTTCAACAATCTTCCTGACATCTTCCCGCAGACGAGCACGGTTGCACAGCCCCTGGAGATCTCAAGGCTCGTGGATGTCATCCGAAGAGAATGGGCGATGGCCGGATGGGTGGAAGGATTACCACTTATCCTGGTACACTCTTTCACTTCCGTTTTCGAGGGCCCGTGGACTGATCCTAACAACACTGACAGTGCTCGCACGAAGAAAACTTCGATTTCATGAATCGTCCCGATCCGGGCAATCTCGCCGTCAAGATCGCCAACCCCAAAACGCTTGAATTCCAAGTCGTACGAACATCTCTTCTACCTGGTCTTCTCAAGACCATCCGAGAAAATCGATCCCATCCCCTACCCATTCGACTTTTCGAACTCTCCGATGTCGTATTCAAGGACGCCACCAAAGAGCGCCAAGCAAGAAATGAGAGACATGCCGCTGCTGTTTGGTGCAGTAAGATCGCTGGGTTCGAGGTCGTCCATGGATTGCTAGACAGGGCGATGAAGATGCTGGAGGTGCCCAGGATCGGAAAAGGGGACAAGGACAAACCACGTGGTTACTATATTGTCGAGGGGGATGGTCAGTCATTCGGTGCTCTCTTGGATGAGAGAGGACGTGTGCTCATGCGGATATAGACCCAGCCTACTTCCCTGGTCGTGCTGCAACGATCTACTATCGTTCTTCCCCGACTGCTCAGGGGACTCTGAACAATGTCAAAGAGACGGCTATGTCCAGGGACACAGTGATAGGTACTTTGGGTGTGATGCACCCTTCTGTGTTGGCTAGTTTCGAGATCAACTACCCCTGCTCTGCACTGGAGTTCAATGTGGAGGTATTCTTGAAGAAGCGGCCATAAACAAGATGGTGGTAGGAAGTGCTACCAAAAGTCAAGTTTACAAGTCTGCATATCAATGAAAAGATTCGTAATCCCTTTCTGTGTAGCAAAATAGACTTTAGATTTATAGAATGTAATGAGCAGTAAGTCTGGAAATCCCTCCCAGCACAAAGTAGCGATTAGCAGTATGAAGTAATACAGACAGAGATCTCTCGTCAGCTCACCCAGAGGACCGTCCTTCCCGAGTGCTACTAAGTTGACAGTAGCAAAGGGTATACGATCGTTCACAATAGTCCCGCAGCCCTCAGATCTTCACAAAGCCTCTGCTCTCTTGCGAACGCCTCCCTCGCTCTCCTCGCGCGCTCCGGGTCAGAGTACCATGGTGTAGCGCTCTGTTGGTGGGAAGAATCTCTACGGTCCTCAGCAGAGACTAGGGCTGAGTCAGCGCCAGCGCCAACACCCCCATCAAGCTCGGACGGTCGCTGACGGTTGAAGTGGCGGAATATACCCACGCGCTCAAAAAAGGACTGGGGTCTAATGTCTTCCTCGTCCGCAATCTCTGACTGGGACCTGGCGTGACCCCTCAAAGGAGTAGACGCATGAGAGGCCAAAATAGATCGCTCCCACCGCTTAACGCGCCAGAATCCGAGCGTGGAGGTTAAGAGCAAGAACCAGCCAATGGTCATTAGGAAAAACGAGAGCCATTCGGTCGCGAACGGGCCCGTCAGGAACGAGTTACCCCATTGGCTCTCGCCTTGTGCGGGTAGCTGCGTGGAGGCGGGGGGAACGGTTGCGTTGCCGAACAACGCAATGTTGTTGTAGTAATCCTCAGCTTCTTGGGTGCTGCCGAACGTGAGCGTGGTACCGTCTTCCCATGTGCCTGCACCAGCGTTCATGGCATCGTCGAGCCTCGCACGTAGTGCGAAGCCCCACTGGATCAGGGTGATACCAAGACCTGCACGACTCCCGAATTTGGCAGCATGCGTAGTATGCATGACCCAAGTCAACACAAACCCGACAAACTGGAAGGTAGTGCTGACGAGCGTGTTCCAAAGGAAGGCAAACAGGGTGCCTGTGGGCAGGGAATCGACAACGACCGAACCTTGAGTTGGTGGGCCAGAAAGGGTATTGGCGTTATAAAGGGAAGGAGGGAGGAGAACGAGCGAAGTGTGGTATGGTGGCGCTGCATCCGCCTGGGCGGCAGCATAAGACGGTGGCGCTAACGAGGAGGATTCTTCGGGAACGATGTAAATACTGTCGCCTGCAGCGAGAAAAGGTGAGGGTAAGAAAGCATCAATGCGGTGATGATGGGACGGACCATCCTGAACACGAGTCCCAGTAGTAGAGGGCTTCGCACTGACGTTGCTGAACACGCCGTCGTTGCCAGCACCTCCGCCCATTATCTGCGCTCTGACAGTCGGTCTGGACTGGCCTAACTGCGGGACGTAGCTAGAGGGCAAGAATGCGGTAGCACGTCTCCACCAACTGGTTGGCCCATGGGGAGCCATGGCGTGCGTGAAAGTGGGAATAATTCCGTTGGAGTTTCCTATAGAATTTGGGAGGGCGAGGGATGTTGCGGGGGGTGGTGAGCCGGGTGGGGGTTGGTCCCACTCTGTGACGGGGGTGTTGAAGTCATAAGCGAGGGTGGTGTTGGCATCGTGGTCGAGTGATGTGCAGGATGACTGGGGGTTCAGAGGACGGGATTCATCGAGGTCGTCGTCGTCATCGGAGTCGTCGAAGGCGGCATCGAGCTCGCTGTTGGCATCTGAGTCGGTGCGAGGATTCGGGATGGGGGCATATCGGACAGACATGAGGGTGGTAGTGGTCTGGATTGACGCAGTGCAGTGGCAGGTCTCTGTACTACTACTAGTCACGCCACACCCACACCGCCTTTTTCAAGAACAAATCACAACATTCATCAAGCACAGCATCCTCATCTATTTCATCCCAGGAAATCCTGCTCCGTGGATGTCTGTGCGGACATCATCTCTGGATCCCCTCCCTGCGCCGTAGTCTGGACTTGTGAATAGCTTCCTGCTATTTCCTGCGGGCCCACTCCCACAGGCAAGCCAACTGGTCCACCAAACCCGCCCACCGGTCCGCCAACGCTTCCGAGACTAACCCCGCCCCCAGCGCTAATACTTCCAGGCCTGTTTGCCTCCCTGACCATTCTTGTCACCCGTTCACAGCTCTCCATGCGGGCCTGCATCATTCGCTCAAACATTTCCAGTATCTGGACCGTGGGCTCACGACCCCCAGCACCAAGAACAAGCGGACCGGTGTGTGTCGGGTGTGGTTGAGACGACTGGACAGTGGAATGTGCATGGTGAGCGGGTGTCGAGACGTATCGAGACGTCGGTACCCCAGGTGTGAGAGGCTGTTGATTGGCTGTCGTCGAAAGCTGGAAGGAGGGGTGGGAGAGATACGGGGATGTCAATGTCGTCGTCGTGTTCACTGCAGTCGGAGGATAGAATGACACAGTGGCATTTGACGAAGCCATTGGTACGGACGGGTGCGGTTGGAGCGAAGCCGAGGTCGACCCATGCACCGCATTCTGGTGTGAAGAAGCAGGGTTGAGATTCGAGCTCTGTCGAGCACGGTGTTGAGTATGCGGATACGGATGCTTCGAGATTCCTCCACGTGCGACTGCGGGGAGCATGCTGCGTGTGGAGGAGATTCCCTCGAGTCTCAGATTGAAGGCCTTTTTGCGCTTCAACCATTTCGTCGGCGGGGAGGGAGAAGTGTTTTCTGCACTCTTTATGGAATCTGGAGACGCAGAAAGTTGAGTCGTAGGGTCAGAGTCGTCGTGGAGCTCAGCATCGACGGAGACAGAGGTGTCAGACTGGGAAGTGGGGACGTGGTGGAGAAGGCCCATCTCGAGCTGAGCGCGGGTGCGGTAAACCCACATGCGCTCCTGGTGATAGAAGGCGACGAGAGACTCGAGGAGGGATATCGTGCTCTCCGCTGGATGCATGCCAATTGTTGGCGGCGAGGAAGGCGGGGTGGGGAGGAGTGAAGGAATGGCCTGCTGCTGTGCTGCATACTGCGCCTGCTGGCCCGGGTGCGAGGACAGGGCGGGGTGGAGGGGAGTGTGCTGGGAGTGCAGGTGGACGGGCGGACTACTCGCAGTGTAGTGGGCGGAGAGCATCGCAGACAGCGTCGGGCTCGATGTCGGGGAAAAAGGCAAAGGGTTCACGAGATCGTACCACGCACGTTCTCGATAAGATATAATAATGCCGCTACCACCGATTTGAACTTGAGCTTGAACGACCAACCCGGTATGAAGTACGTCGCATTGCTCAGCGGCGGCAAGGACAGCTGTTTCAACCTGCTGCACTGCCAGCACAACCACCATCAGCTCCTGGCTGCTGCGACACTCTCTCCTTGCTCTGGAAAAGGTAGGTCCGCCCCTCGCGAAGCTTCATTCCGAGTCCCTCACTCGTTGGCGGCCAGATGAGATTGACTCGTACATGTACCAGACAGTCGGTCAGGATGCTATCGCACTCGTCGCACAGGCCCTTGGCGTGCCTCTCTACAGGCGTGTCATACAAGGTAGTCCAGTGGACCAGGCCGTAGACTATGGCCTCAAATCCGCTGGTGGCGGCGGCATCGCCGGAGACGAGACAGAGGACCTATACGCATTGCTCTGCAATGTTCTAGTTCGTATGCTATCGTACCGTCTCCGCACCTAATTCAAGTTCGCATCGCAGGAGCAGCACCCAGACGTACAAGCCGTCTCCGTCGGCGCCATCCTTTCCAATTATCAACGTGTACGCGTAGAACATGTGTTGGTGACCTAATCATTCGCTGCTCCCTCACTCACTCATTGACAGCTGCCGTCGCCTCTCACTAACACCTCTTGCCTACCTTTGGCAACGCAATCAGACTTCTCTCCTCTCCGAAATGATATCTTCAGGTTTAAATGCTATCCTTATCAAAGTCGCTGGGGCAGGACTCACTCCTTCCGATGTCGCAAAGTCACTGTCGTCCATGCAGCCAAAACTCATGTCACTTCACCAGAGATTCGGTACCCACCCGTGCGGAGAGGGAGGGGAGTACGAGACGTTCACAACAGACAGCCCGCTATTCAACAGTCGCATAGACATTCAGGTAAAAGAGGTCGTGATAGTGGACGAGAGCGACGTCGCGCCTGTAGCTTACCTGCGCATCAAGCATGCGCTACTGGTCAAGAAAACTACCCCTGTGTCCACTCCCAATATCCCACTCCCACCCTTACTTGAGCATTTGTTCGAAATTCTGCGTAGAAACGTGGAGAAGTCACTTTGCAGTGCAGCATCAGATCCGGCTTTGGTGTCCAATTCTCCACATCCACATGTGCTACCCGAACTAGGGCCATCTGTTCGCTGCATTGGTCCGTGGATTGCGGTCGGGAATGTCCGCCTTCCAACGTCTCATCCACGCCCCTTGAGCGTCGGAGAGGAAGTCACGCGTTGCTTTGAAATACTTCAAAGTGCGTACAGGTCCGCCACCGTCATTCTATCGCCAATGCCCTCCACCAGACTTGCTGGCCGAAAACTCCGTGAATCCCGCACATTCACTCCTTGCGACGACTTCGGCGACCATTACACTCCTACTTCCAGACCTCAACGGGTCAACATTCTCGTCCGCTAATACTGCCTACGCATCCTTTTTTGGCTCATCGCCGCCTGCAAGGGCCTGCGTGGGCGTTGGCGGGGTGGGCGTTGGACTGGATTGCTTAGCATGGGTTGGGGAACAAAGTGGAACACTGGGTAGCAAGATAGCTATAATTGGAATGAAAGGAAAGACAGGAGCAAGAAAGGCTCTTCACGTTCAGAGCTTGAGCTACTGGGCACCTGCAAACATCGGCCCCTATTCACAGGCTATCAGTGTACGTAAATTCTTACACCAGTGATTCTGCCGTCTTCCTTGCGATCCAACTTATCAACTTTGTTCAATGTACAGATACCTCCTTACACATTCATATCTGGTCAGATCGGGTTGGTACCTTCTTCCCTGACTCTACCTTTACCTTCGGTCGTACCCTCTACTCTTCCCTTTGAGACAGCCTTAGGTCTACAGCATACAGCGCGAATCGTTCGGGCTGCACCAAATGCTGGGTTGGGTGATGGCAGCGAGGGTGGATTTGGTTGCAGCGACTTAAGCTTCGAGTCAGGCATGGACGACGTTTCCAGACACGGGAGTACAAAGGGAGGATGGACACAGCTTGCAATATATTATCTCGTTCATGTAGTGGATGTGGACCATGTCCGGAAGAATGTGGAATTGGTCGATGGGGTACGCATCCGTGCATGTCTCGTTCCTCCTCCCTCGATTGTGCTAATCCTGCAACAATTGAAAAAGCTGATACCGACAGTCTATGCGGTCCTTTCATCCCTTCCACGTGGGGCTCGCATAGAAAAACAAGTTTTCGTACACAGCGGCCGATTTGTCACTTCAGATCTAGAATCATCCACGGAAGAGGAAAATGAAGCAGTGGTGGATAAGTCGCCCGAATTTACTCAAGGTAAAGCTCTCTACCCACATGTCGTCAGAGTCATTGACCCTTCGTGTTGTATTCTGGTCGACCGATCCGAACGAAAACAAAGGTGATATAAGTATTCAACACCCCGAATGCCCTGGAACTGAACTTCAAATCCACTATGAAATATCCGGGTTCCCGCCCTCTTCAGAAGCCTGTGCCGTCGTCTTTATACAGGATTCTGACATGCCTGGCCTGCAAAATGCGCTGGTCGCGCGGGCAGCAGCGCAAATAAAGACAATCCAGGATTTCACCCCCTTTTTAAAACGTACCTTGGCCGCGAAGGTATTTGTGAGCCATCAGTCAAGCGCGAGCGGGAGACGTACGTCGAGTCTATCGTATCTCATGGCGCGTGCTAGAATCATTTCTCGAAACACAGTTGTCGTTCCCCTCCTTGAAGCTATGTTTTGGAATGATATGCCAGCACTGACAATCGTGCCTTCTCGTTATGTTGCTTCGAGGGCGGGGAGAGGGTGGGATTGGGCAGTCACACTGATGGCTGTTTGAACGGCCATACTAGCGTATACACAAAAAAGGGTAAACACGACAAATGAGAATACAGAAATTGTATTGTATGTACACTGACATGAAAATGTCAATGACGACAATCAAACGATAGCGAAACCCACCAAGGGAGCACTGTCGGGAGGGTGGCAAATGCAAGCATGTACTACTCAACTATTGTCGGGAGTGTTCCGGGCATACTCTAAAATCAAGGTTCCTCTTCCTCCGCCTTCAACGCCTTCAACAACCTGAATGCGGCACGAGTTTCCTTTTCCGCTTTCGTGGGTGGCACCATCCTTGCAAACGCAGCGCCAAAAAGTGTGCAGAGCCCACCAAACCGCAGTACCCAAGCCACGCCGTTCTTGCCATAGTAAGTTGTATGGTCACCAAGGCCACCCGACGCAAAGGTTAATAGTACATCTCCAGGGTGAGAAGGAAGTGGCTTAGCGGGTGCGGTTTCATCGACGATGCGGAAGATGATGCTTGCCACAACAGCAATCTGTGGTGCGTATGACATTAGATGAGCTCTGAGGAGAGAATCAAGGACACATACAATGAACTGTGGCATCACAATTGCCAAGTTGTGGATTCCAAGTATTGTCCCCCCTGCCAAAGGTTTTATTTCTTCACTATTCGATGACTCGCTAATGGCAGTGTCGTTCGCTTCTCTGCTATCGCAATTACGTTGGATAAGGGGATCGCATTCATCGACGGGGCGTCGTGCTGGATGCGAAATGGTCATCGTCGGTGGGCATTCTGTCATCTCCTTGAGGAGCTGTGTCAAGCGATCAGTACTAAAAATACTCAACAAAAAGAGGAATACTCGCTTCCATGATGATAGCGAAGGGTACCCAACAAGTTACACTCCAACAAATTCCGACAAGGCTGATCATAGTAATTGCTCCGGGGACCGTCGATATCAAAAATGAAGAGAACGTCAGTAGCGTGAAAAGTACCATGGTACCCGCCCAGATGTCTCTCAAGAGGATTGGTCTCCGAGGTAGTTGAACTGATTTCCCTGAAGCGAGAGCTTCTTCACGCCACTGGCGAAGCTTAAGGCGGAGACGCTGAATATGCATCTGTTCGTCGTCACCTTCTTCGGGGAGCAGCTTGGGATCGCGGCGTGCAAGGTAGGGGAGAACGATGCCCGCAACGACGGCCACTATTTGGAGAGCCATTTGATCAGACTTCAGTAAATTAGGCCAAAAAGAAACACACCGATACTGTAGAGTAGCATCGCAAATTCACCAGTTCGTGTAGCTATTTCAATGTCGGGCTCTCGGCCCAGCTGGTAGGCCATGACTTGACCAACGTAAGTGGTGGAGTAAAAGAGGAAGGGAAACCTGTGCGGATGCTGCGTCAGACGGTAGTACACGACCAGCCTGGCTGAAGGGCAACACACCATCCCATGAAAGCAAAAAGTTGTACAAAACAGACCCTCCTAATGGGTTTGGGAAGATTAATGATGGCGGAGTAGATATTCTCCAACACGTCATAAAGTTTGTTATGCCTTATGGACGATCAACATGCGTGAAAGGAAAGTAGCAAGACGTCCTACCTTTCTTTCCTCCTGTCAGCGGTCTCCTTCTCTTCGTGGCAGAAACATGTGATCCCAACGGTAGTGACGAGCATAATAATGCTAACTACACAAAATTTGCGAAACTGATCACCTCCCAAGAAATCCAACATAGGGAACTTCGCAAGCGGTAAAAACCCTATCCACAGTACGTTGAACGCACCGTCATTGTATATGGTGAGATGTACACGTACCAAAACCATACCCGATGATGTTACCTGCTTGGCTCATACGACCGTGCCAAGCATTTCCAGAGTTGAGTTGTTCAGGGGGGGTGACATCCAAAAGAAGGTTGCGTAAGGATGCTTGCAGGGCATTGAGCGCAAAATCAAGGACATAGAACGCGAACACGGCGATGCCAATGGCGACGTTCGAAACCTGAAAATTCGACATGAGCGTAACTATACCTTTGGACAACGGACGACGTACTTGCTTCTGCCGTTCAGGATCCCAATCACCAGCACCTCCCCCAAACAAGTCAACAAAGACCGCCGCGGCACTCTGACAGTATGCAAGCGCAGCCGTAGAGAGTACAAGTGCCACAGTGGAAAGAATGACCCAATATCTCCGCCTGAACTTTGAATGTGATGAATCAGAGATAGCACCTGTTACAGAGTTTACAGTCTCGTAATATGTACACAAAAGAGAAGGATACACGCACCAATGAGGGGTTGAGCAATCAATCCACTGATAGGGCCAGCAAGCCAGACCAAACTTGTAACCTGCTCAGATATGCCAAGAGACAGGAGGAACGGCGTGCCATATCTATGCATGCGAGTATCATTGACAACATCCTTCCATGGCGCTTCCCACGCGTTCACTACCGACACTTACCCGAGCTCCACGGTCCAAGCGATTTGCGCTCCTGCCATGGATATGCTGAGTGTTATGAGGTTCCATGTACTTAAAAGATGACGCGGGTGCTCGGTTGGGATCGCCGACCGCTTCCCGGACTCGACTGTGCTGCGGTACAGCACTGCTGTTTCGTTGGAGTGCCCAGGATCCTGCGCAAGCTGGGGGCCAGATGTCGTGCGTTGCCTATGGCGTGCAGCAGGCCATGCAATCTGGGATGTTGGGTCGGGGTCGGCGTCAACGTCGACGTTGTACGGAATAGCCATGGAGGTAGGCGGTGAGAAGGTAGGGACGGCAGAAGGTGTCGGAGAGGTAGCTAGTTTAAAAGCATAAACGACCACGTCCAGACTCGACTAACTTCACGGTTGAACTGGCGGACTCCCTTCCGAAGCGAACAATGTCCCGACTTGGCCGCAATCGGCATTCTCCGACGACGCGTGCATGATAACATAAGGATGCGTTGTGTTACAGCTATACATATAGGGTGTGCCACCGAGTCCTTGCAAGTAGGCTAATCCGACAACAGTTCTTCGAACGCAGATGTGACCACAAAAAAATACACATGCAGAAAATCACCAGGGCTCAACCTCGAATGGACGTCGTCGAAGAACCTCTTCGATGACCACGTTGCCCCTGCTCGGGTGGCGGGGGTGGTGTGGGTTTCGACAATAGATTGAAGGGTAGACGCCGTGTGATTGCAGCTGCAGCTGAAGACGAGGCACTGCGGTTGCTCTTTCTTGGCGGCTCCGGGATGTGTACATACTGTGTAGATGGTCCAGTGTATATCTGTGGCTCTTCGACCAGCTTCTCTTCGTAACGAGGACAGTCGGAAGAAGATGCCCTGGAGACAATGGGGGTAGGAGAAAGAGAGGACGACCCAGGGCGTACACTACCGGGGTTCGTCCCGGCCCTATTTCGAGATGCATCACCTTGTGCCGGTTGCGTGAGGATGGGGACAGGGGAGGGTGAAGTCCGTAGCTGAGCGGCAGAAAAGGATGGCCGCAGAAGCCTTCGGGAAGCCGTTGTCCCCGTGATTGCTAGTGAAGAGATGCCATCTAGCTCATCTCCGCTGGCTGAAGGTCCTACCGAACCGAAAGTCATCCCAGCTTGAGACTTGTTGTCCGTTGAGGACGTTCCTGCGCTTCCGCTTCGGTTCCGTCTCATGTACTTCTCCATTTCGTCGGCATCCCGTTCTCGCATTCGATTTACAATGGGTGATAAAGATGTTTGAGGCGGAGGGTTTAGAGATAGTGATTGCGAAGGACCAGGAGAAGGTACGGAGAAGGTACCATTGCTACCTGCAGATAAACTATTGTCTGGTCTCTGTGGTGGCGACTGCAAGAATTGAGCTGGTTGTCTAGGGTAATGAGACGCAGAGGAGGATAACGAAGATAAGCTCGTGGCCACGTTCGGCGCGAGTCCAGCACTGTCAAAGTCACCGCTGTCCGAAGTCGCCGTTGTGCGACTCCCACCAGAACCACTTCGCATGCGCGCAACAACGCTTTCAAAGTCTTTTGGCTTGACGGGCAGATAAGCAGCCCGATCTACCACCAGCCCGCCCCCCCATTCGCACCCTCTAGCAGCGGCTTGAGCAAAAACCATGCGACGAGCCTTCTTGTTGTTTTCAAATTGCGACCGAGCAGAATCCTGCAACGTGTCTCTAGTGCTAAACCTACGAACGACCGTCAGAGCACTTCAGTTAGGGCAGAATGTTGACTCACGAATAAGCGTAATCCGAGGCAGTGAACCCATCGTTGTTACGCGCAGCAAATTGACAACCCCGTTCAATCAACAGTTGGACAATCTAAGTTGTACGAGTAAGCTCAGGACAAACATCAACTTGTCCCCGTACCGGTATATGACCCCAAGAACTAGAACTAATGTCACAACGAACAGCTCGGTCCTGGTCAGAAAACAAATGAAGGAATGAGACTCACTAGTGAAGAGGGGTGTTGCCTTTGTTATCAGCCAAGTCGAAGTCAGCTCCCAAATCGCATAGCATCTAATGACAACCCGAGGGGTACAATAAGAAAATAATAAGTGGGAACTGAGAAGTTCGGAATCTACGCACGCGAACAAGTTCTTCGTTTCCTTTTAATGCTGCCATGTGGAGTGCAGTTCTTCCTTGAGAATTGGACCAATCGAGGATCCATGGATAGCGATCATAGTATAGGCGAGCCATGCGCAGTGCGGCACCCATCTGGTCAACTTGGGATGGACCGGGTGCGTACGGATTCGGCGGTGGTGGTTTGAAATCGGCAAGAAGCATGAGGATTGTATTATTCTCTGCGTCCTGGTTGTCTCGGTGTAAACCCGGAGATGAAGCGTGGACGATGCACAGGGCACTTACTCTGCTGAGTTCCTCATCGTCGTGGCCGGCGGTGAGGAGAAACTCGAATGTTTCTTCATGACCAAGAACAGCAGTCCACGCCAAAGACGTGTATCGCCTGGTACCTGGGTCAGGATTCCGCATGTCCGTCCTTTGTATGAGTCGCTTGACGAGGAAGAGATTGTTCTCTATGGATGGGTGAGGAGTTGTGGCGATGAATGCAAAAGTACATACCTTTGACTGCTCTTCGAAGTCTCGCTGTGGCATCTTTCTCTGCCATGGAGGGAAGATGGAGATGAAGACGGAGACGCGTGAGGATAAATAATGAAACTGTCTAGACAATTGAACCTGCCAATGTCAGGTCCGGAGTTGGCGGCATAGATCACGTGAGTTATATTGACAGCCAATCATCCCTATATCTGACCGTCCTGTCGTCCCCCATCATGCCCAAGGTTGTCTCCCGCTCAGCCGTCTCCTCGTCCACAGATGGTGAGTCTACTAACCTGATTGTGCATAATTCGTCGTAGTGCCCTTCGTTCAAACACGCTTACAGCTCAGCCCACGGCGTCGGCAGCAGCAGCACTCAGGGTGTATTGTGAGTCATCGGTCCCTTTTCGATCTCACCCCCGAGTCCCCTCATCCGCGTTGACTCCACAGATTGCATCTGCGGAGAATTCATTGTAGGTCCAATTACCTCCGCCGTATATTCTCCCACCTGGTATGCCGTTTCTTTTTTGCAGCTCGTTATCGAAAAAAGTCTTGCAGAGCTCCCAAAGCGTCATACAGATGAGGCTACCATCATACGTTCCCAGGATAGTGGCAGGATGAAAGCGGTGGTGTTCAAATTGAATGCCAGCCCTGTCGAGCCTGTGCTCGTTGAAAGGTACGGAGTCACACCCTCATAACGTGAAGGGCTATGATTGCGGAGACTACTTGTCTCTTACAGGTCTGGAGGCCATGAAAGGCAGTACAGATTCTCATGTCCCCGCTGTAACTTATTGGTCGGATATCAATCTTTTCCGCCGCCCGTCAAATCCGCGCCTTATCTTTACATCTTGAAAGGTGCTCTGACACCAATTCAGGGTCAAGTTCCCAAGGATGCCTTCGATTTGGGAGGTGGTGATGTGACAACAGCCGACGTTTGACACGCACTGCAAACGGTGACCCCGACATTGCGGAAATTACCTTGTGCCCTCTAGTATTACCTATCTTTCGAATCAAAAAAGGTGAAATTTGATGTGCTAGGGCAGTGCATTGCAAGTCTTGCAGCTTATGATCGCACTAAGTAATGAACGTTAGTAAATCCGAGATATTTATGTTTCAAATATAGGCACGGCTCAGCTACCGTTGTAGAAAAAAGCTCACAAAACACAAGTCAGAGACGAGTGTCTTCATGGTATGAATGTAAGAGTCATCACAACCGTATGCATATGTAAAGACAAATATCACTAAGGAAAGATCACTCACTTGAATTATACCATTGCGCGCGAGGAAGAAAAGATGAAAAACGAAGCGCATACGATTTACTTGGCTTTGTTTTGCAAGCGTACATACATACGCAAACAACCATTTGAATTAAATTGGTGTCTCGAGGTGTCCCGTGTCCATGGAGATCACACCTCGGTTTTATAGTGGTTCGACTTTAAGAAAATAGTCTTTCTCGTCAATTTCGATTATGATAGTGCGGTGACTCAGTGGTGAACGGAGTTGCATGCCATTCTGAGGTTGCGGTTCGTCGGACGGCAGGTGGTCAGCTTTAAAGCAGCGTGATTACTGTGGGTGGACGTCGGCAGTATTTCTCTGCTCTGAGCCCAATCTGAGCCTCAGGTATAATTATGGCTTGCACGACTAATAATGATGACAGAACCTTAGCATCGTATTCGATTGTGTCAAACCGTCCTATCGACGCCACTTGACTGGAAATCCATAGTCGGGGAGAAGGTGGTAGGCCGAGGGCAGAGATTACACGAGTGGTCATAGGACATCAAAGATGGATACATTGACATGACGGGAGGGGTCACTTGCTATTATGATGCCCCAAGTTTCGAGCTTACAGTCCTTTTCAAAAGTCTGCGGAAAAGTGCAACTTGAGTCAAAAGTTCGTCGTCGGGAAGTGCCGGACAAGGATCCCGGATGTAGCCCTAGTAGATTCTGTCGCTCGCCTAATGCCCGGCCCGTCATGCTTGGAGTGCAACCCGCTCACCTCGACGTTCAACGTTCAACGTTTCAACCCCCGTCCGTGTCACTTTGGGCGCTACCGCTCGTCTCGTACCCCGTCCGTGTCAATTCGGGCGTCACTCCCAGTGAAAAGTCGATATCCGGAAATAGTGGCTCAGCTATGGAGATATAACAGAGAGCGGATGCGATCTACCCGCGCGTACCCATATCCAGTCGAACGTATTATGCGTGTTTACAGTAGATTCCAGTAGACTAGAGTAATTGGGTTGTACTACTGGTACCTATGCTTGAATACAGTCCATGCCCGGGCAAACTGTATCCTCTCTGAGTCCCAGATTATTGTCTCCCAAGCATGCTGGGGGAGTGGTGGTGCACCTGTCGCAGGTATTGTCAAGGAAAGTGCACCCAAGTCAAGTCAAGATGCACCTGGTACTGACACCTACAGTATGCTTCAGATGACACTGAAAGGGAAGCCATACAATTGGCACATCCATCAGATCAGTTTCACATCTTGTTTCCTGATCCTACTCTGAGTTCTTCTAGGCAGCCTCTAGTAGCAGAGCTTGATCCAAATAGCCCACAACCTGCACAATGTCATCACATAAACACAGGTGACAAGGTATGTCAGACATTCAGAATCTATGCACTCACCTTATGTTATTGAATGCTGGTCCTACTAATATGGGAACCAGGTGTTGAACAACCCAACATCTCACGATGATGATCACCCACCTGGACCACATACCTTTGACTTTGACTTAGATTTTGATGACCCTGTGTAATGTTGAGAGCACTTCTATGCTCGAGACTAGACTTCTTGGACACCAGGAGGTACTCACGAAGAGACACAACGTCTGGAGAGCAAGGTTTTGGACAAAGATCACACTGAGTGAGCAAAGTAGTGCGCTGGATTGTGTAGAACTAGCTAAGGGACAAGGGCAACTACCGAGCTAGTAGATATAGTACAATTGGAGCGGAGTCAGAATAGAGGTTAAACAAAGGCAAATAGGGATCTACCTGCGCTTGGACCAAGACAACAAAGACAAAGAGTATTAGTTAAGCGAGAAAGCTGGAATCGAACCAGCAAGAGTAAGAGCTTAACCATCAATGAAGAGATCAGAATACGCGACACTGTAAGAGAAGTGTTGTAGGAGATGTTAGTCCAAGTTTAAGACAATCAGAATAGAGAGGTTAAGAGGATGTTGTCAGCATAGAATATGGCGAGGAAAGAGTCATAAGAAGTATAAGCAAAAGGGAATGCATGGTTATGGCAAAAGGAAATAATGAACATATCTCGATGTACCAGGGAAATTGTAACACCCTGGTGGAGATAACCAAGGTCAAGATAATCATCAGAGCAACAATCCATGCACTGTGTCTGATTAAGGAAACGACCAGTCCAACAATGACAACAATGCTGGCCATGGAGACAATCAGGATGAGCGCAGGACACAGACACCTCCTCCAGCATCTTCACCTCTTGCTGCCCTTGATCTCACTGAGCTTGAGCAGGCTACTCACCTAGAGTCTCTCTAGCAGGATATGTGTTTCATTTGATCACTATGAGGTGTGAAACTCAATGACCCTGGTGGATTATCTCATGATGAGCTCACTCATCTTCGAAATCCCCCAAAAACACCCCTGGAGATCAAGGACAATGCTGTTGAACTTGCACTCAAGATGTTCCTCACACTTGAACATTCTTCCCAGTAGGCTTATGCAGATATTGTGCTTGCAATCGAGGAGTGCTTCCCAGACACAAAGATCTGGTCACTCTATCAGATCAAGAAAACTCTTGTTGATCTTACTGGAGTCACACCACTGCTGATGGATATGTGTATCAACAGTTGTGTGGCTTATGCTGGCCTCTTTGCTGACCTAGAGCAATGTCCAAAGTACCTATGCAAAAACAGATATGTGTTACAATTCTACAACCTTTTGCCAATGGGACATGTTCATCAGCAGTATGAGCAACAAATCCAGGCCCTACAGGCAGCCAATGCACAGCTACAAGCAGAGAGCTGCACATTGATGGCCACAAGATCAACTTACAAGTAAGTAAAAATTTTATCAAGTGCATATATGGCACTAATTTATGAAGGGACACATTCAAACGACTCACAGTTGCCTTACAAGTACCCTCAGACCCAACTACAACTTATGAAGACCACATCCCTGTCACCTATACCACACATGAGAATTTCAAGACATAGAAGAAGGAGAAAAGTGCAAAGTGACAGGGTTCAGCTTGCTCACACAAGGAAGACTGTACTAAGGTGTGCTTCAATTGCAGATAATTGAATGTACTCATTATTATAGTGCACTAATTACTACAATCAGGATAGGGAGGAGGTGCTGGGTAGCTAGGGTGAGAAATGGGTAGCTTTGGGGAGAAATAGGTGTATGCAAAATGGGTAGGTGGCTAGGGGTATACAAGAGTCAATACAGGTAGAAACAGGTAGAGGATGAATGGTATAAACAAGTGGGAATGCATAGATTTCAGTATATGGGGCTGATTGCAAGTCCAAATGAACAAGATCTATGGAAATGTAGGTGATACTTTGGGGCAGATATGGGTATATGTGAGTAGATTGCAAGTGGCCATGCTATGGAAGCACCATCTATGGAGATAGATAGATAAATAACTAGTTGTTTTTCCATTGATTCAAAGATATCTGGGTACTCTGGAGGTGTACTATGTGTGCCATTTGCTACCTGGTGCTACCATAGCCTATTCTCTATATCTCCATAGCTGTGCCACTATTTCCAGATATCAACTTTTCACTGGGCATCACTGCTCACCTCATGTCTTGTCCTGTCCTGTTTTGTGTAACAACTAGACTGCTGCGCTTAGCTGCTAAGCCAAAAGGCAGACAATACTGAGTGGTTACACTCAGTACCACAGACAGTATATGTATTAGTTACTGGGATCTAAGTAACCCAGTGTGATTACACCCTCCCACTGTGTCAGATCAGTTTATCCCCCTCTCAGAGCTGCCCCAGATCACTGGGCTCTGTGGTTTGAGTAGGATTCCATCTGAATAGGAAGGGTACATATGTCTACCACAGGGTAAACCCTGCAACTTGCCTGGAGCTGGATTCTGTAGAAATATGCACTATAGATGGCACGCGGCTATCAAGAGACAGCGTTCTCAGTCGCGTGCGTTACAACGGACTATATTGGGTATTTACCTATCGAGAGACAGCAAGCTACGTACGGTCAGCTCGAGTAGGTAACAACTACGATATGAGAAGCTCACCTCAGTCGCGTGCATTACAACGGACTGAGGTGTTCAAACATGAACGGTATAAACTATATACGAAAAACACTACTGTGCCCGACGAGGGGTAAAGGGTCACGAGTAAGGGCTATCACGGATGAATAGGCAGTCCATACGAGTTGTAGGTATGCGGGCAATGTGGCGCGTTGGCCCATGCAGGCACCGGTCATTGACAGCGCGGGTCGCGATCATGGCTGTGCGTGCGCTTGCCAATTCCGACAGATTCGAACTCTCCGCCCCTACAAGCTGTAACCACTCAGTATCTATAACAACTAGACCGCCACACTTAGCTGCTAAGCCAAAAGGCAGACAATACTGAGTGGTTACACTCAGTGAAGGAAATGTGCACTCAATCGAATAGGGGCGCGCGACTAGTACGAACAGCTCAGTCGTGCGCATGATGCAACGGACTGAGGCATTCAAGTACGAAAAGGTACATCTTATATACAAAGGAATCTGTACTAGCTAAAAGGGAATATCAGGAGCTCTACGAGCTCCGAGTACGCAAGACACAGATATACGATAAACAGTAAGTACGCGGTAGATAGAATGAAGATGTCCATACGATCTGCAATACACGGGAATGGAGTGCGTCCGTCCATGTGCGCACCGGTGACTGCTCGGGCCGGTCGTGGCTGTGGCTGCGCGCGTGCTTGCTCTTTCAACACTCCCCCTCAAGCCACGCACAGTCCAGGCTCAATGGCAAGGAGGTCGACTTGCAGTGGGCTAACGTGTTCTGTAGGTCGTCTTGGATGGTATAGGAGTGGCTTGGGTGGCCTAGGTCTGCCCTTCAGTCTGCGCTTGTGCCGTTTGTACTGACCTGACTGGTTACTAGCTAGCGTCCTTGTTTCGACTCGTTTCGAGTCACAGCGTGCAATGCTCATTATGCCATCAATGTCACGTTGTCTCCCAGTCATTTCGTCTCCAATGCCAATGCTTTGGCGCTTCCATCGGCCCTGGACGTCTCCAGATCGACCTTGTTCACCTATATGGCCTCTTGGCCCTCTATCTCGATCTAGTGAGTTCGTTTTGTTGACGCGCTGCTTCCTGACGCTTTTAGGGGTTGCTGGGTCGCTAAGGAGGTTGTCTGGCGCGTGCATATTGCCGCTAGG
>JBBPKJ010000080.1:0-52886 GCA_038089195.1 Brasilioporus rufonigricans | reverse complement strand
CTATCGTGCTCATCCCCGCTTCTCTAGCGTCCTGCCCCCCCGCCCCCAAGGAAATCCGTCCCCTCTCCCATCGTCCCGTCCCCGTCGACCCCCTCCGCCCCGTCGCCGGGGGCCTACCGCCCCGCACCAGCACCACCCACCGCCGCGCTGCCTTCCCTCGATCGCTCGACCTCCCAGCGCACCCCTATCCGCACAAGCAAGCCCCAGGATCTCGGTCGCGCAAACACCATCACCCGGACGACCAGGCGTCCTCCCAGCGTCGGCGCCACGCAACCGCCTCCCCAATCCGGTGCGCCAAAGCCACCTTTTAAGCACTCATCTCGGTCATCTCGATCTGATATCACACTTAAAGGCGCACAAACAGCACGGGAAAAGGATCCGAGGGCAGTACACCAAGCACAGCAGCCCAGCCCTGCTGCTACCAGCTTGGCAAAGACCGCCGGCGTCGCCACTCCCCGCCGGCGGGAGAAAAAGGACAAGGACAAGGAAAGCTCCGACGACATCATCCGCCGGCTCCAGCAAATATGTACCGACGCCGACCCGACAAAGCTTTACCGCAATTTGGTAAAGATTGGCCAGGGGTGAGCCCCGTTCCTTACTTCTCCATGGCAGCCAATCACCATGTTTCGTCCCAGCGCTTCCGGTGGCGTTTATACTGCCTATCAGGTCGGAACCAACCTGTCTGTCGCCATCAAACAAATGGATCTCGACAAGCAGCCCAAGAAGGACTTGATCATCAACGAAATTCTCGTCATGCGCGCCTCGAGACATCCCAACATCGTCAATTACATCGATTCCTTCCTGCACAAGAACGATCTCTGGGTCGTCATGGAGTATATGGAAGGAGGCTCGCTGACCGACGTCGTGACCGCCAATTTGATGACCGAAGGACAAATAGCGGCAGTGTCCAGGGAAACCGCCCAGGGTCTTGAACACTTGCACAGACACGGCGTCATTCACCGCGATATCAAGAGTGACAACGTGTTGCTGAGCATGAACGGCGACATCAAACTGAGTGCGTGCTTACGCCGTGTTGCGGCGCGGTCGCGACTGACGCGCGTGCTTTTTCCCAGCCGACTTTGGGTTCTGTGCCCAAATATCGGATCCCAACAATGCAAAACGGACGACCATGGTCGGTACACCGTACTGGATGGCACCAGAGGTCGTCACTCGCAAAGAGTATGGTCCAAAAGTAGATATATGGAGTCTGGGAATCATGGCCATAGGCAAGTTTGACGCCCTCCTCCATGCTTTGGCCTCATTCCGCACCAGAGATGATCGAGGGTGAACCCCCATATCTCAATCAAAACCCCCTGAAAGCCCTGTACCTGATTGCGACGAACGGCACGCCCACCATCGCGAACCCGGAGGCGTTGTCCCCAGTGTTCAAGGACTATTTGGCCAAGACGTTGGAAGTCGACGCCGAAAAGCGGCCTACGGCGTCCCAGTTGCTCGATGTGAGTCCATCTCCCAGCCTCGCTCCCCACGCTCAACTTGAACCAGCACCCCTTTTTCAAACTTTGCGAGCCTCTCCGCACCTTGTCTCCACTGATCAAAGCCGCTCGTGAAATCGCAAAATCCAAGTGACCACGGACCTCGTGACGTTCCAAGCTTCTTTGCATCTACTCTCACACCTTGCATTCCTTTCATTCTAAACGTTTGCATTCTGAAAGAAAAAAAAAAAAAAAAAAAAAAAGAGTCTGGAATTGCGCTTGTATCCCCCCCTATGCCTTATCCCTGGGGTTTTTGTCCCCGTTTATATCCTCGACCTTTGTAATACCTTTCTACGTGCTGGTATTTTATACCGAGCTGTTTTCATGATAGACTATTCTCGAAATGTGCAGCGAATCACCTTTTGAGCGTGCAATTAAAATCGATGTATTTTCCAGTAGAAGTACTCTGCAGAATAGCAATTCGACTTGACTAACGTTATTCTAGTAATCAGGGCTCCAACCTGGCGCGCGTTATCAGAGCGGCGATGCGGCAGAGTCCATGCTCGTCGACGTACCGTGATAGATGGTGGCCAGGTTGACAATGTCCGTCGCCTCTGCAATGAGCTCGTTGACCGTGTACTCGACGCTGAGTGACTTGTCTAATTTGCGAGCCACAGAGTTGAGTGCACGGTCCGCCGCCTCGTTGACGGGCGCGCTCGCCGCCGCTGCCGCGGGGTCCTGGCCCAGTCCGGGGCGCGAGTTTTCCCGGGAAACGCGTCCGACGGGCTCGTTGATGCTGTCCTGAATCTTTTTGATCTTGAGTTCGCTCGCGGTCCTGTGAAAGCGGGGATGACGTCCTCGTCCCACCGAAAGCCAAGCATGGCGAGACGCACCAGGAATGGAGAGGATCGTGCTTGAACACCTCGAGCACGGTCATGATGACGTCCGATCGCTCGCGCAGAACGCGCAGCGTCTCTTCTGCACACCGCTGGAACACGCCCTGCGTGCCCGCGTAGCCCATGCCGTCCACCATGTCGCGTGTCATCCGGAACGGGACACGTTCGGGGACGCGCAGCAACTTTCCCTGGACACCGAACGGGTCGACGTGAGATGCGACGGTGGTCGACACATGGGGAACTCACTTGGTCAAAGGCGATTCCTAGGTCGATGTGGACGACTTCCCCCGTGCCGTTGTCCATCAGAATGTTGGATACGTGCCGGTCCCCTAGACCCAAGACGTGACCCACGATCGACGTCGTTGCGACGCTCCGTATGTAGTTTAGTCGCATCGCGAACCAAGCGATGGGCGACTTGTGCTTCTCGGTGAAGTAGTGCCTCATGACGGGCGCTGTCTTGTAGCAGATCTCCTTGAATTGCGTGACCATCGCGTCCACCCGACCCTGATAACGTTCGCGTGTTTGTTTGAGAAGGCCGAGGATCTCGGTGTGTTTGAGATCGTTGGGACGATACCTTGAGGAGTAAAGCGTCAACCTAACCAGTGTGTAGATTTACCGCGTTCACTCGCCTTGGATGGGCCGTCCCGAGCCATGTTTGGAGTGGAACCGTGTTGCCAACAAACTCCAAAACCCCAGCTTGAGCTGCAAGAGGTAAAACAGTATATCCGCGAACTTTCAGATCGCGCTTTTTGGTCTCTCTATCACACCCTAAGACGACATTGACAAGGTCAAAGACTTGTTCCATGACGGCGTCTTGTCGCAGGTCGTCGTTCCCGCCTTTGAACTTGGAGACAGAATCAGCTTCCTTGCGACAAAACTCGCGCTCGTCAAATGCTCACCAGTTGCCTGTACTTTTCGCCGTTGGAACCATAACAGATGCTGATCTTTGGAAAGTTGACTCCTCCTGCAGTAGTAAAAGTAGGGTCATAATGGCTGATCCAGACGCAGTGGTCGTACTTCAGGGTAGGATCGATAGCCGGATGGGATGTAACGACCGGTGCCTGAATGTCGCGAAGCCGTCGAATTGTCAGGTTCTCCGGTATGTGCAGTAAGCCATTGACTTTCTTGATAGCACGGTTGTCCTTGGCCGGGTACTTGGCCCACTCGATAGATGCATCACACACCTGCTCGATCGCTTTAACACGAGGGGACTGTCGTGGATCGTTTAGCAGTCGATCGAAGATATCAGATGCGGCACTTGAACGATCAATTTGGGCTTGCGAGATTGTTGGCTCATGACGACTAGACAGTCTTCTGCTTGACGCTTGGACAGACCTCTCGGGTCGTATACAGTAGACTTGGTACAGGCTGTGGAAAGGGTGTTCTTGACACATTCGAACGACAAGCCCTTGTAATATTTGTTGACTTGCTGGCAATTCGCCTTGTGGAGGCTGAGAGATACGAGCAGAGAGTTGATGAGATAGGAAAACAAACTTCCTCGAGGGTATCCGAGCGACCGCCTTCATTAACGTATCTTGCAGTCTCCGATCCTCGAAATTTGCAAACCACAAAGAACAAAGGCGGATAGGCACGTCGTCATCAAAAATGTCCGAGGCGGCGAGGCAACGTGAATACATATCGATAGCAAGGTCGAGGAACATGACTAGCGCCCCATTGTGTTGTTTGTATGCCTCTTCGTCTTCCGCTAGAACAGCCTTGGCCCTCTTCTGGTCCTCGAAGAGCGCGTAGTACTCGTTTGAGCCTGGTTGAGTCCGAAGGAGTTGGCTTTCTCTCTGTTTAATTTCCTGGCTCTTGCGGTCCATGTACGTCTTCCACCGCAGGGCATCCGGCGACTTGATGATGACATGATATTGATGTTCGGCGAAGAGGGCACATTTGTGGAAGATGCTGGCACACGCGTCTCGACAAGTGTCAGTTTGTTTTTCTACATCAGTCGCAAGTGCCGTAGCTGCATCAAAGTATTTGTGCTTGATGTCCATCGGCTTTTCCAAACACGCTTCTGAAATCCACGACCCCTGACATGATGAATAGTGTTACAGAACTCTGACATGGTTATGGTCATAAAACACCCACCAAACGTGCCATCGAGAGTGCTCGTTCGGCAACCAACTCGGGTTTACTCGACGCAGTTTGGTTGTGTCGAAAGAGAAGGTCCTTCAAGAACTGAACAGCCAACTTTTGTTCTTTCTGAAGCCAGAGGACATGGGCAAACTCCTGAGAGATCTCGTGCGTGGAAGTGCCCTCGAGACGTCGGGCTTTCACGATGGAGTTGAGTGCCACCTGGAGTTTGTTCGATTCTCGTGCTGCGACGGAAAGACGAACAAGGCAACGCTTTTCGAGTTCCAGCAGGCTATTGTTGAACGGTGTGATCATGTCCCCGATCCGTTCGCGCTCTTCCTTTCGCCTTGCAGAACGGATCAAGGACGTCCTGGTCGCTAGTATCCGTTCGAGACTGCTGAATCTGACCCTGGCTATTGAGCGCGTGATTAGCCAGTTGGCTTTGAGTACTCACTCAAACTCGGGATCAATGTCAATCAACTGCGTCATCAGCCGGATATCTGCGGACTTGCGACTTAGATGGTCTTGGATAGGCCCTTGCCTCCATCGTGTGAGTTGGTTGAGGCACATGATGTTCCAGGCTATCTCTCGGATCTCCGTGACGTCTTCATCGCCAAGGGTTCGCAAGCATTCCATCGCATCACATAGGGCAGATTGGATAGTAGTGTCTATGACGTGTGGGTCTCTTTCGCGATAAATGGCGCGGAGAGCACGGTAAAGGGTAATGTTGGAATCCTGAAAGTCTCCAGTATCAGGCAAATCCCATGTCTCAGTACGCCACCCTAGTTGGTAAGACATAGTCGATGAAGCATCGTCTGACTGGAATCCTTTCCGTGAGCCCTGGAGAGTGCCAATGGCCAGACTATCGAAACCAAATGCATGAAAAGATTGGAGGAGACCTTCTGCGTCGATCGACTCGTGACTACCGGCTTCGATTGCTGCGCCATGGAAACGGAACGCCTTGTCCCATTGGCGTTCGTGATGGAAACGTTTGATCAAAAAATGATGGAGATCAGTGGTCTTGATGCCATAAAAGCCGTCAGGCTCGTCGATGTGCCCGTATATCTCGAAGAGCAGATGCTCTATACCATCCGGAGACTCCTTGTTGAGTTGCCCATATTCAAACGCAAGCTCTAGAAACAGTAGCGCGGTGGTATACGATCCACAGCCAACTGCGCTCTTCGCTAAGAGGCGGAAGTTGATATCCAACCATTTGTCGTGTGCAAGCCAGTCATCGGAGTTAACTGGACGGAAGCTGCGAAGATGAAGGATGGCGTCTACTATAGCACGCATACAAGACTGATTGGGGTTCTCCGCAACCAGTATAGCGGTAAAGTAGTCCGAGAGACTCTTCCTCGCGGATGTGACCGAGGGTGGACCTTGTGAGAGCTCCCTTGAAAGCAAGGTGTGGACAAGAACGGGAAGTATTTCTTCCGCGAACTGGACACTATTTGCAATAAGGGGAGTAAGCTGAGCGTAGAACTTGTCGGAAGAGTTCAGTATGTCGCTCAAAAGTGTTGAAAGGGAGCAAATCCATCGAGCAAAGTCAGTAGGAGGTGGGATGGAGTCGAGCTCGACAATGCTACGTGTGGGGCGAATCAACAACACCACCGGGAACTGTTGGAAGAATTCGAGTGGGGATAGGTACTCCGCAGACCAAAGATGGAAAGCTGGAGTCTCCTCGGACGATGCGGAAATAAGTGACTTAAGAGTAAGGTAGATAAGGTAGACCTCCGAGGGATCAACCCCATCGAGCATGGCGAGCAAAGCTTGTATAACACACCGGTGAGGTGAAGGGCTAGTTTGTGCCTCTTCCTCGAGACGGGTACTACTCCTTTGGTGTCTAGCGCGCAGGGTCTGGGGATAGGGATGTTTGCTACCAAAACCATAGATACGGCCGGTGTTGGCGACGAGGAGGGAGGCAAATGCATCGATATCATCCCGCTGTAGATAGGCCCTCGGAGGGATATAATCCTTGAGGCGCCAGAAATCTGTCACAGCGAACTGCGATTTGCTGTATGCATGTTGCTCAGCCAACTCTAGCAGCCTCCGCACGAGCCGGAACTTGTTTGAGGCTATACGATGGTCACTTAGAGTGGTAGACAGGCTGTCTGCTGTAATGTCCTCAGCAATGGAGAGGAGGTCTGGTGAAGGCTGATGGGACCACGCCGGTAGTGCTTTTGAAACTTGTGTCTTAACTTTTGGATTTCTGCAAAGCACCAGCGCCCGCTCGTCGATCCACTGCGAGAGTTCTTTTTCTCGTTCTGATGCACTGGACACACTGGAAATAGCCTGGTCGTCATCCAACAGAGCACAGACACGGATCAAGATATCAGGAAAACGTTGGTCGAGTTGGACCTCCGTTTGATAAACGGAGAAGCCCCACTCCAAGTATGATTGTGCGGCCCGAATGAGATCTGCTTGCGCCAGTAACGAAGAAGACTTTTGGATGAAGGTATGGAGCAGAGTAGGGTCCTTGAACTTTTCGCTCAGGACAGCGACCAAGAGACTAATACCATTCAATAAGCGGAGTTGTTCGTTGACAAATGGAGTGGAGTGCAACTCTGCGAAAATCTGGTGAAGAACATGGTACAAGATGGCAGGGACGTGTTCCGAGACTGAAGTGCACCACTGCAAAGACCGCAAGATGGTGTCAGTGCCGAAGCGGGGTAAATTCGGGGGATGAAATCTGAAGTCGTTCAAACGACGATATTTATTCAGCGACGTAAATGTTCGAGCAGCTTCTCGCAGGCCATGAGCACGCAGAACCTCGACAATTGCACCGTTATCTGAAAAATCTTGGTCACCAAGGGAGCGGATGACGGAGGCTGTGATGCTTGCTGCGTTGTCTCGTACACAATGCGTAAAACCTCCTAGGTGTTGGAGATCGATGCCTTTCGACTTGAAGAGATCTTCAAGGCAAGTCACGAGCGTGGACTCGGTAACGTGGGTCGTGTCAACCAGTGAAACGAGTTGCAAGCCAATGAGGTCTCCAATGCAGGCTCGAGTACCGTCTGCAGTGGTTCTCTGGGTAGCAGAACAGTGATTAGCAAACAGTTGTTGGCCATGTGTAATTGTTTCTTGGCTCCCCCCGCCCTCCATCAGATTGGCAGGTGTAAATAAGCGAAACGCTGCCTCCGCACATTCTCTTCTGTTCTCATAGCCAAGTAAACTCGGCGGTAGTCGCAGGATGTCGAGGAAATTTTGTCGGATCGATAGCGCAATTTGGGAAGCATAAGCCTCAAAGAGTTCGCTCGGCTTTGATAGTCCAAGACGCTCGGAAACGCCACGCAGCACCGCCTGGATATGTTGAGAATATAACGGGCTGTGGAAAGCTGCTTCCAGGAGGTGCCAGTAAGGTCCTCGTCTCACGTACGAACTGGCAATCATGATGTTCCCCAAACAGAGTGTCCTGGTAAGCATGGACTCGTACCTGACAAATTCTGGTTAGGAAAATAATGGTCAAGGAGAGAAAGGCATACTGCGCAAGATCCCTGGGTAATGAATCGCGAACTAGCTGATAGAAACCGTCCAGATTGTCATGCTCATGAACAAGTCCGTCGTGGTTGACAGCAAACAAGCCTGCACACAGAACCGCAGCACGAAAACGAACGCGAATGTCTTCATCGAGGTTTAGTGCCAACAAGGTCCTCAAGGGACGCTTGATTTCGACATCGTGATAGTCGTCAGGCCAAAATATCTGCGATGGATCTTCTGCGAGATATCCTGCTAAAAAACGAGTAACCAAGTCACGTATCTTCCAATGAGTCGTTCTCTTCTTGGTCTCCGCGGCCTCCATCATATTGGATATCCATCCGCAAAGAATTTGCACATGTTCACCGATGGGGGATGTGGCAGCTTCCTTTGCCATCCAGATATGCAAAGACGACTTCAGCACGTCAACGACCAGAAAATGGAATTGGTCGTTGATTGCGTGAGAGTACCTCCGAAGGAGACCGGCACATTTGACCAGCAAGTTATCCAGGACATCAAGGCTGAGCGTGAGGAGTCTTCTACGCACAACGACTAGAAGCGGGGGTCCGAGCAACAGGAGTTTTTCCTCGGGACACTCGACCACCAACTTGATGAGCTCCTTGTCACGTGGGGTTTGCCCAGTCGGACATTGCAAGGCAGGAACAGAAGCAAGGAAGACGATACACATTTCCACTAGACTACGCGTTGCGTGAGTCACTGGTGGTGCGTGTTCTTCTTGTGGTGCAGTGCTTTGAGTAGTTCTGATCGGACCAAATCCATCGTGTTCTGCTGTTCCTGACTCTTCCCTATCGGTCGACTGATTGGTGAGCATGCCAAGTAATTGTCTAAGTTTCTTCGCAATCGTGCCGAAGGCATTCTGGACCTAAAGGCCAAAAAAAACAACGTTAGTGAGAACCACAAATAAAAACAAAAACACGTACCTCTACGTTTTCCCAAAGTTGCAGTTGCAATTGACGCTGGCTATCAGAACAGATGTGATTCGAGAGACCAGCCTGTAGGCTACGCAGAGTATGGGATTTAATCCCAGACTCCAGACCAGGTTCAATCAATGCTGTCCATCTGTCTTCAATATCTTCCTGATTCGCATCAACGACCAAAGGCTCGAGAGCCTTTAGAATCAACAGTCTCTCCTCTGGTGTCCACTTGGCATCCGTTATAAAAGGAGCAAGGAGGACAACCACCTTTCCAGCCGATTGTATGACCCGCCTATTGCTATGTGTCCCATTCAGGGAAAGTAGGGACTCGAACATAAGAGCGGTGATAGCAACATCGAAGGACTGCCGGACTTTCTCGGCAGTGGGTTGTATCCTGCTATCTCTCACCATTTCCCATTCAGATATCAGGGATTCCATGGCCTTGATTAGGAATGCCGATACCCTCCTCTCGCGACCTCTGGGAGGCACAAGTTCCGGATCTGCTCTGGTGGTCGTCGACGGTATCTCTTGAGCGGCGCTTGTATCCACCAGCGAGCCTCGGTGTCGATCAAGCGCAGGAAGGGTTGCATGTAGTACATAGTCCCGGATGACCCTTGTTTTGTGATGCTCCTTCATGACGTATACGATGTCGCAGTCGGGAAGTGCCGTGCGGCAGACCGGGTGACTGCGTCGTGAACAACCGCACACACTCTCCAAAAGATCTAGGAAATCACCGATAGTATGTGGTGGCATACGGGACCGACCGCCGACGTCCTTTGCTGAGGTGCCAACTCGCCAGTTATCGAGAAGCCAGCTGAGGACCTTCTCCTCTAACTGCATACGATATAGTCTGACGTCTTGGTTGGCCACCCTCAAGGACTGAGCGAGGAACATGCAAACGGCATCGTAAGGAAAGCTTGGTCCCTGGAGATCCAGATCTTTCGCAAGCGACTCGATTTCCGCAAGGACGCGCTGAGGTGTGAGAAGATGCCTCGCATAACCAACGAGAGTGTGCGCTGCGTGGCAGGCTGCACGGCATACTACCGGAACGTTTGCGCGACGTATGGCATGTGTCCATATAGGATCCCAGGTAGTGGGCCCGCGTAGACAGGAACCAACTGCAAGGGTGTCATCGGAAGGAAAGTTTAAAGACGGTTGTACGCCATCACAATGAGCAATGGCTGCCAGACAGAGGAATGCCCACGACTGGAGGGATACCTCATCCACCGAAACGAATTGTAACACGGTAGCAATCACATCATTTTGGAGGGAATTATGGAGTCGATGCCAGTGTCGATCGATAAAGAAAAGTAAGATTTGGAGGTGATAGACCTTCACGCTCGCCGCCGAGGTAATCCGTAAAGAATACAGAATGCCTGATACTGGGTCTTCCTGTTTTGCTCGCTTTCCTTTGGAGGTACTCCCCTCAGGGGAACCCGTATGGATAGATTCGGAATGTTCAAACAACTGCAAGTGAGCACTCAGTGACGTCTCTCGACCAGGAAACAAATCCACTACTTTCTCGGCGCAATCCGCCTGCAACTCCAATAATGCCCACGCCAACGCCTGGCTCACGTCGAAATTCCACCCAGCGCGGAAGGTCCGAGCAACGAATATCTCTCGCTTATCAGCCCCGTCAGTGCACACTTGTAGTCTAAGTGAATCAACCGACAGGGCCTCAATACCCCATCGACTGTCTGCTTCACCGATGAGAAGGATCCAGAGCTTCTGAACGCTGTCGGCCCAGCCGTGATTCGGCGCTTCGCGAGTTGCCGTTAGGAAAGGAAAGAGTGTCTTGAGAACCCCCACTAAGCTTTCCTTGATCCGCTTGTTCTTGGTACCCCACAACCCCACCAGCGCATCCCAGGTACAGCATGCAAGATCGTCAACCCCCTGTCTGCAATTAAGGGCTACTTGGCAGAGGAATGGCTGCAGCGCAAGAAGGTAGTCGTGGTGTAGGGAAGTGTCTGTGGGGTAACGCTCCAAGAAACGTTTCATACGCCAGAATAGTGAAGGTATAATAGGGATAAGGATAAAACTCTTGGGGAAACTATCTGGATCACTGGGATCTGGCCTCTCTACCTCGGCCAGGAATGGCGCAGAAGAATGGCGGAATAATAGGGCCAAGAGAGACGCACATTCGATCTGTTCGAGAGACACTGGATGACGATGTGCATGACGATCAGTGGAGTTGCCAAGGGCTACTCCTGGCACAGGCGTGGAACTGTGCTCTCTGTGCGGTCTTTTCCGAGTTGGCGGAGGACTACCGTCCTCTGACGGTGAGTTGCTTTGGTACATAGAATCGTCGAGTGGGAGAGAGCTTGCTAATTGTTCCCTCGTCCGTACAAGGTCATCTTCTATGGGGTCATCCAGGATGATGTTGAAGCTGATCTCCACGAGCTTAAGCCAAATGTCGACATTGAGGTGGTCCATGTGAGGAGTCCAGGAGAGGAGGACCTTGATCGTTTTAATGTAATCCAAGGCTACGGGAGTAAACAGTTGACCACGATGGATAAGCATTTGAGTGAGATGATCGAGGAGGGGCGTTAGCGCTTTCTTGCTGAGGCAGTGGACACTCTGCTCGACCAGCCAGCGCACGGCGGCTGCGGCCTCCGAGAGCCTACGCTTTGCAGCTGCACTAGTTGTTCCTGATTTTCCACTCTTCTTGACAGTGTCGACCTTCTCGATCTTGACCGTCGTGAACAAGGCTTGGTAGAGGACCAGCCAGCCACGACCGTCCTCGATGCTGTATACTGCATCCTCACGAGCGAAGACGGAGCGGAGTAGGACAATTCCCTCCTGACGTTCCTTTACTTTTTCGCTTTTGAGACGGTCAATGACCGTCTTCAGGTTGGACATTGGAGGGAGAACGAAACACGCGTTGAACGAGACGCGACTGGCGATTCAGGAGGGATGTATTTGTGTTTGTTTGTGTTTGGAGTGTATAAAAACCTAGCCTTTGCTTGTTTGATCAGTTTGCGGCTTCTTTCTGCCCGGACAGTGAAGTCACATCTCCACCCTGGACCGGTTCTGGTGAAAAGCCAATATCGACCATCATTTCCTTGTCTGATTGGCATGGAAATGGGCAGCTGAGAAGTGCAGATTTTACATGTCAGAGAATCTGTCATGGTTTTGTTCTGTCCTACATACTCCCAGTAGTGTTGGAATTGTTTTTCGAAAGCTCTCACGTGACCGCGTTTGTAGCTTAAGAATACGCGAGATGCTCGCGTCTGGTGGCGATTGTTTGCATCTTTGTCAACCTCTGCTGACTGGCAATGTCTGGCCCAAAAGCAGCGCTCTCGGGGCTTCGAACCGTCAAGCGAGACTGGTCCACGAGCTCAAAGACCGATTCAGATGCGTCGCAAAACTCTCTCGACGCCCGGGCACGGCGCATGCGCGACATTCAAGCCGGTCTGGATAAACGAGAGCAAACCAGCCTTTCTTCCATACTCTCGCAAAACTACGCCAACGTCACCACCGTGGACATAGCCAGCGGTAGTAAACGGCCTGCGCCGATATCTGCTAATGAACCGACCGCCAAGAAACGAGTTTTACCCCCCAGTTGGGAGAAAGACGTGTACACCAGTTCTTCCAACTTCACGAGATCCACCCACACATCCCCAGCTACAGCACAAACCAGGTCCACTGGCGTTTCCAGAGCGACCGCAGTCACCCCGTCAGCCCAGCCAGCGGGTGTTTTTCTTAGCCAAGAACAAACACAGATTCTTCGACTTGTTGACCTTGGAAACAGCGTGTTCTATACAGGAAGTGCAGGTATGCAATGAAGTAACTTCATTCTTGCACCTACATACATTTAACTGTGCAGGTACCGGAAAGTCTGTTCTCTTACGGGAGATCATCAATATCCTTCGAAAAAAATTTGGCAAGACTCCCGATGCAGTGGCAATCACTGCCTCTACAGGTGCGTCATATGCAAAACCTTCTGATAGAATAATCGTAAGTCTAGGTGCCACGTTACAGGCATTGCCGCATGCAACATCGGGGGTGTGACAATCCACTCGTTTGCGGGGATCGGCATTGGAGAGGGGACGGTCGATTATCTTGTTTCAAAGATCCGAAAGAACAAAAAGGCCGCCACGCGGTGGGCTCGTACCAAAGTACTCATTATCGACGAAGGTGAATCCCTCTAGACTTGAAGCACTTCCGCGCTGTAACAGATCCCAGTGTCCATGGTAGACGGTGACTTGTTTGACAAGCTGGCGAGAATCGCTACCACCCTCCGCAAGTCCAGGGATCCATTTGGAGGAATCCAAGTATGCTCCTTCTTCCCCTCTTGGTTCCACTCTTATAGAAAATGAATAGGTCGTTGTCACTGGAGATTTCTTCCAGCTTCCACCTGTGACCAAAGGGACGACGAAAGTGAAGTTCGCCTTCGAGGCTGAGATGTGGGACCAAACGATTAAACACACGTTCAATCTCACAAAGGTTTTCCGGCAGAAAGATCAGGGTCAGCGCTGGTTGATCTTCTCATGAATCCACCGTTATATTCATTTAACTCGTACAGAGTTCGTTGATATGCTTAACGAGATGAGGTTCGGGCGGTTAACACTACGCTCTGTTTCAAAGTTCAAGTTGCTCTCTCGTGAAGTTGAATACGGAGACGGTATTGGACCAACAGAGCTGTGAGTGCAGTTTCTTTTGTTGATTATTTCATTCATCGCATCCTGTAGATTTCCTCGTAGAGAAGATGTCGACAGATCGAACCAGGGCCGAATGTCCATCCTTGATACGGAACAAATGGTTTATGTTGCCACTGACGCGGGAACAATCACCGATCCTGCTCAAAGAGAAAAGATGCTCTCAAATTTTATGGCCCATAAGCAGCTCACTTTGCGCGTTGGTGCTCAGGTGATGCTTATCAAGAACATGGATGAATCGCTTGTCAACGGAAGTATGGGTAAAGTATTACGATTTGTGAATCCCTCGTTATATCAGACGGATTATGACGACGTCGATGGAAACGGGCGGCCAAAGTCGGAGAGAAAAAAGCCTTCGACAAACGACATGTTACTTCCTCTTGTGGAGTTCTACTTGTCGAACAAGATGCGGCGAGAAGTTCTGGTTGCACCTGAAAACTGGAAAGTCGAGCTTCCCAGTGGCGAGATACAAGTCTCAAGAACACAGGTGAAGGGATAATCACCTTCAATTTTCACTTGTTTTCTAACCGATTTAAAGCTCCCCCTGATTCTTTCATGGGCAATGAGCATCCACAAGTCTCAGGGCCAGACGCTAGAACGGGTCAAAGTTGACCTGGGTAGGGTGTTTGAGAAAGGTTGGTTCGTTATCGAGTACTTCCGTCCCCATCCCCATTTGTTTTTAGGTCAAGCATATGTAGCTCTATCCCGTGCGACTTCGTTGGATGGACTACAAGTCCTCAACTTTGATGCAACGAAGGTATCCTGGAATGTGTACTCTTGTCGCCACACCACTCATTTGCCCTGCTAGGTACAAGCCCATCCCAGAGTTGTCGAGTGGAGTAGAACGCTGCAGACTGTGTCGGATCAGTGATGTGTTTGCGTTTTTACTACGCAAAACGCGCCTAGTCGACCTCCAATCAGCTTATTGCGAATGTCACGTTCTGAGATACCATTCGTTGTACAGTAGCTGTTGCTTAGTCTAGTAGTTTTGCTCTCAAATCGTAAAGTGTTCGCTTGGCGTGACACTAGCTTGAATGTCATCGATGGTCAGTAAACAGTGCCAGTGCAACTTGTCGCTCCTGTTGCCTTGACGCCTTGTTCTCAAGCTATCATTTGATCAGTGAGTCTCATTGAACTGCAATGCACATACGCAATGACAAACAGTCACGGAGTCAGTGCCAGCCATGAATACAGCTGTAACGCCGTCGTTGACAAGCGGTGACGGCAATCTTTTTGAGCGCAGGCACCTGGTCCGGCGAGCCCAGGCTCAAATCGACGAAGAGATCATTGCTTGCTATTTGCCTGTCTGTGCTCTTCGCACGAAGAGGAACGCGCTTTCACCCATATTCCGCCTCCCGGACGAGCTGCTCGCAACCGTATTCATCCTTTATGCTCGCCAGTATCACATCTCCGAATGGGCCAAAATCAAGACATTTTCGTCTGCTCCCGCGCGAGTTCCCGCTTGGGTGAGGATCTCCTATGTCTGCCGTCGCTGGCGCATGGTCGCGCTCAGTTGTCCGATCCTATGGACATACGTTTTCTTCGTCTCGCGTACATGGATAGCCGTGTTACTCGAAAGATCGCAGATGGCACCACTGCGTATTAGGATTGACCTAACATACAGCTACCGTCGATCATTACCGATGCTAGAGGTGCTTCTCGAGTACCTTCCACGTATGGAAGAGTTTCATATCCGCGGTCTTCCAGCCGACGCGGTGTCCACTATCATCTCCAAACTCATTGTTCCAGCACCTCTACTGCAATCGCTTCAACTTAACATCTCATCCAACAAGCGGCCTCTCGTGTCCTTGGATGCTCCTCAACTCACCCTTCCTGTCCTTTTTAGTCGGACGACGCCCAAGCTTCGATCATTGGACCTCTCAAGGCTTGACATTGCATGGCATGGTCTCACACTCACAGGTATAACCAGCTTAAGGCTATTGTCCGTGCCTCGCGCGCACACCATGCGGCAGTTGTCTTCTATCCTCTCTCAGATCTCTCACGTAAGGGACCTGGAGTTGCAAGACATTTTGCCATGGTCATCCTCATCCCTTCAAGAGCCTCCTACGGAAAAAATCATGTTACCCTGTCTCTCGAGGTTGTGCATCACAGCGACGATTCCCGACACAGTCCACTTCTTATCTCACGTCCACATTCCCCTCGATACCGAGATTCGCCTGAAGTGCGTTTTCGGAGGGTATGTCAGCCTAGTCCAACTCCTTTCGTACGTTCAGGCGAAATTAAGCCCCAACGAAGACGACAGTGAAGGATCTATGCCCAAAAAACCTATTCGTTCCATGAGCATTGATGGTGCTCCGCCCCGAACCTTCTTTCTCGCTTGTAGCATTTCGGAAGGCGGGTACAAGTACCGTGCTCTTAGCCTCAGGACGAGACCTCCTATAGCATGCGTATCTCGCCGCTTAATTATGACTGGGACCGGGATATTCCTCTGAAAATGGATATAAAAGACCAATTTTCGACCGCGTTGACGCAGCCACTGATGGCCGAGGTATTTCGGCATCTCACTTTAGCACACCTCCAAAGTCTCGCTGTCTACTTCACAGACGCCATCGAGCTCCAAGGCAGTTTTTGGAAGGACTTGTTTAGTTTCGCTCCCGGACTTCGATTTATCAAGATCAAACACACTGCGCTGTGCGGTTTCATCACAACGCTTGCGCCAGATCATCACGGGTGGAGAGGGCAGAATCAAACCATTGCCGCACGCGCCTTGGAGGAGATAGAGCTCGATCAAGTTTCGTTCGCCACCGTATGCGCCGCCAACGAAGGGGCTCCGATCTTCGCGTGCAACACTACATTCCAATGCCTTTGCGATGCTCTCACTCGTCGAAAGCACGCGGGGTATCCGCTGAAGAGAATTACGATTTTGGACAGCTCGAATATCGGGACAGCTGAACGAGTAGATGAGTTGCGGGAGGTTGTTTGTGAGGTAAATTGGGATGGGATTAGCAACGAGTTTGCGGACCCCGAGTCTCTTTGACATTGTGCTCGACAAAGCCATCGTATGGTTAGTCTCCCTTCATTCTGAACCCCTCTCCCTTGTGTTTCAGTGCGAAAACAAAGTCCAATGTGGCAATGTCATACGAAGTATTATGTACACATTTTCCTGCTATGCCACTCCTGCCCCTCACGGAGAAGGTTGGACAACACTCAAGGACATCTGGTATTCAAGGAAATATATTCACCGGCTTCCACAATGATTTCGCCATCTACACTACCTCGTCTCCAATGCACACGGCTGAGTTCTGCGTGGTTGAGTAATCACTCTGGATCCACGTGTGCGGTTGCAGCGACAGAGTGTATACTGAGCATGACTCGACATACGGACACGACGACCGCAGCAACGATGGGACTGAAACAAATGTGTCAGGGCGTCCAAAAGTTGCAATGTGTTGTGCAGATTGTACCTTGCTTCCGCTGCAGGCAAGTACGCCTTGGATAGCCACGATTCGCTTCAGTTGTCATAGGAACGCAAAGGCTGGCGGCTCACTGAGAGTTGCAATGGTCCTACCATCGACATGCCCACAACTCCGAACATAAGAGACACTAGTACTTGAGTCAGAGTACACGTTACTTGAGGACTAGAAAACGATGTTTACCCATTGCAAACATGTACATAAACATGCCTCTGCACGAGGAGTCAGGACATGATACATGACGTTGTCTGAGACGCACTCTTTTACAAAGCCCCATAATAGTGAATCTGTTTGCATTCTCACAGAACTTGTGAGGAAGCGATAAATCTTGAGCGTAAAAAGGACGCTATGAGACAGTAATGAGGGCACATATATCCATGCAAGTGATTTTCTTCGGGAGAGTTGCGGATGAAGAACTTCATATTGAATTGTGTTCTATTGCAATACCACCAGCAAAGTACTTGCAACGGCGCTTGCAATCAAAACGACGACGGCCAAGATTCTGACGGCCACGTTGCGAGAGAAAAGGTACCAAATGCGAGGAGTAATGACCGCTGATAATCATGTTAGCTTCGATCATTTGCCTCCAGGAAGTGGACACACATTGGCAGAGTATGGAAATGGGAATAACAAAGACAAAAAGCCTGACGGATAACATCGTAACGAACGACGATGTACTGTCCCACGATAATGCGTTTAGAACAGACGATATCCGTTGATGCAACGACTTACGGCTGGCGGAGTTTTGTCCTGTTAGTGAACATCAAATTCCGGTCGAACTCGGAACGACGACTCACTGGAATAATCGAAGGATCGACTTTTGAATGGGTGTTAACACGAGGGAACCGAGTGTAGTGTGGTATGGTGTCTTACTGGTGGTCGAGAACCTGAACAAGTAAATTATCAGACGAGTACACACGACATACGTTGCAGCATGCTCACAACGCAAATCCGAGGCTCATATATCTGATCTATTGCGAGGATGAGTGGAAGAAAAGGAAATATAGGGTGGACATATGGAACTCTTACAGCGAGGTAGAGAAGTCTGGAGAGCGACCATGAACCAGTCCAGAAGTGCTCGACCTTGTAGGGTGAGGTTTGAGAGGTGGAAGATAGAGTTTATCTTGACAGGACGTACCTCTTCGCCAAAGCAAATAATGTAGTCATAGAATAGGAGGGAAGCGAAGGCGTACTTTATCTCGCGTGACTCGACAGTGAATGAAACTGAATGGAGAATGTCCATGGTAAATATTGAGGGGACAGAGAGATACCACTATAGCGAATCATTTATGTACGAGGTCGTGGTATGTGTGGTTCTCTGATCGCACAACCAGCTCCCGTTATGCCACTGGCGTGCACAGCCCCCGGAACCGCCATTCCGAACCGGTTGGTGTGATCGCGTCGGTTCGCATGTGAATACGACCCATGACGATGAGGTTCCCCGCGTCGACGGTCGCTCGCCGTGCCATGTCCCAGCAAGCCCGCCCGCCAAACTGGAAGGCACTCGCACCCCCGATCCCGAACTTTGTTCATCAGCCATCCACCCTTCCACCCCTCCCCGTCCCTTCCCTCCCCGCTACTCTTCAGAGACTCAAGGACTCCCTGCGTCCGCTTGCCCGTACCACCGAGGAATTCGCTTCCGTATGCACCAAGATCGACGACTTTGCCCGCACAGACGGGCCTGGTCCCGTCCTTCAGCAATTACTCCACCAGCGCAAGAACGAGAGAGACCATTGGTTGGAGGAGTGGTGGGATGATTTGGGCTATCTTGCTTACAGAGATTCAGTCAGCTTCTGGACACATCTTTCACTCCTTTTCTCTTACATTAATCTCCTAGGTCGTGGTCAACGTGTCGTATTACTGTAGGCATGTTCTACCCTTCCTTGACTCTCGTCGTCACTCCCTCCTTCCCTCTTTAGATGGCTTCGAGCCTCAGCCTGCACATCTGCCACAGACACTCGCCGCTCGTGCTGCTGCCATCACTCGCGGCGCCATGTTATTTAGGCAGAGCCTTCGTTCAGGTAAATTAACCCCCGACGCGACCAAGGACACCCAACTCTGCATGGACACTTATCGGTCTATCTCTCCAAATACTTCTCCCACGTCCGTACTTATGCTTCGACTTAGTTGGATGTTCGACTGCTGCCGTGTCCCGGGCACGCAGGGCCTCGATTGGAGCGTCTCTTACGCTGCCAGCCCAAATCCGCGCGACGATCTCGGCCATGTCGTCGTCATACGCAAGAATCGCTTCTGGAAGATAAATGCCCAAGTTGGCGGCGAGGTGCTTGGCATGAGTGATTTAATTAGGTGCGGTTTATTTTTGTCTGATCCCCCCTAAATGACCAGCGGTGTCATCTCTTATAAACTTGATTGATGTTTCTCCGTTCATAATTCTTATATCTTCATCACAGCCAGTTCCAGTATATATATGACCACAGCACGGATGAATACCCCGCAATCGGTGCATTGACCGCTCGCAATAGAGATGTATGGGCAACTGTGCGTGCTTTACAATATCATCTTTGTCACTAGCAGTTATCCGTCACGTCCTTGAGATTTCTGAAATCTAACGTAAATCTAGGACTTCGCACGCCTATCATCTGTTCCCCGGAACGCGAATATCTTGCGCGAGATCCATTCATCAGCTTTTGTGATGTCCTTGGATGACTCAACTCTGTCTCCAGAGAACGACGTGGATGTTTCGAGGGCCCTATGGCATGGAGCACTCGCAGTGAGTGACGGCTTAGGACACTCCTTAGCTCGAACGACTACTCATTGAATAATCTTGCTACGCGCAGTTACCTACAAACCCAATGAGCGTCTCACGGGCACTCTCCTCGCGCTATGTCGATAAACCACTCCAATTTGTAGTCTTTGATAACAGTGTCGCAGGGTTGATGGGAGAACACAGTGTCATGGACGGGACGCCCACTGTTCGTCTATGCGATGAAATCCTGGGATTCCTAGCAGATCCCAAGTCGGATCTCCAGTTATCACCTTCGGCGTCCGTCGGTGCTTTCCCGAAACCCCTCGATTTTGATTTGACGTACATCCCCGAAATCCACGAAGCGATATCAAGATCCCAAGAGTTCCTGCGCGATCTTGCGTCCTCACAGTCCCTTTCTTTCCTCAGGACGAACTACGGGAAGGCTGCGATCAAGTCATTTGGTGTGGGTCCCGATGGATGGGCTCAGATGATTGTGCAGGTCGCATATGCACGCCTTGCGGAACGATTTGATGGCGAAAATGGGCAGGTTACGCCGTGGCCTGTGGGCACATATGAAGCTGCCACGACCAGGAAGTTCTATAAAGGACGCACGGAAACCATCAGGGTGGTAAGTGACGAATGTGTCGCGTTCGTGCGGGCAATGTTAGGACAGTCGGGTGAGTTGCGACTACTTCTGGCTTGTATGTCGCGCCTAGCTGTGTCTGGTGATTGATAACCGACGTAGCCACGAGGGGCGAGAAAGTGCAACTGTTAAGAGACGCGATCAAGAAACACACGCGACTTGCATCGGAAGCCACCATAGGTGAAGGTGTGGACAGACACATGCTAGGTTTGTTGTTCACTCTCCCTCTGGTGCATCAACTCATCTTGGCTCGCTCCTCAGGCCTTCGCCTCTCCAAACCATCTTCCACGCCCGCACCAGCATTATTCACGGATCCACTCTACACCCGCTCTTCACACTGGACACTATCTACAAGTGCTATTTTCAGTAGTCGCATTGGAGTGTACGGATGGGGCGAGGTTGTCCCTGACGGATTCGGGGTTGCCTACATGACTGGGTTCGACGGTATGTACTCCCTCGTCTTATCGATCAAAGGGTATTCACGCCAGGATGTCCTTGACCAGATTACCTACAATACACGATTACCTCTCGTGCTGAGATGCCCAACACAGAATTTACACTGGAGATCAAGAAAGCAGCAGAGGAGCTGTACGAACTATTTGCTAGCTCCGACAACCACAGCAAGAAGGCAGATATCAACACGAAACTTTGATGGCGCTGTAAATTTATAATTTTATCGCTGTTATGTGCACCCATAGATGAAGGTCTATTAGGAGGTCAAATAGTTCCAACTCAGATACTTAGCGAAAGCTGTGGTGCACAATGTCGGAAGGTCAAGTGTTATTATTGAATTCACTCACGATTCCCCGAACATTGAAGTGTAGAAGCATGAACTGTAACGAAGCATAACTTAACCATACTTTGATACAAGTCCTTAAGTTCAAGCCTGAGGATGTGCGATTACATTGAAATAATGCACAAGTGGAAAGAGCAAGGAACAACAATAATGCGAACCACACGACGAACGCGAGACCCCTTCACGAGCACAACTACTCGTCCTCTTCGTCCTCTTCGACGACTGCCTTGGATTTCTTTGCTCGGGACGATGTAGCCCTCGGTTTTTTGGTAGTGGCAGCCTGCTTTGTCGACGCGGGACGCTACAACGCGTCAGACCGTAAACAGAGGTATATGAAATGTGCAAACCTTTCTCTTCTTGCCGGCAGGTTCGTCCGCGTCCTCGTCTTCTTCATCCTCCACTTCAGCCAGTTCCTCTGCAAAATCCTCGCCCGAGGCTTCGAACTCATCCTGACGTGTGAGAAGTCAGGGTGGTAATACGTTTCTACGAATACGTGATATCCTAACCTTAGCAGCCTTCTTCTTGGGAGCTTTCTTGGCAGCAGCTTGCCGTCGGGGTGCCCCCTTTCGTTTCTCCGCATCATCCTCCCCCTCGTATTTCTGGAAGATAGATGAAGACAACACTCAGAGATGAGGTGTGGTGCGGACCTTCGCGCGTGACCTCTTAGGAACACTCTTGCTTTTTTCATCGGCCTCATCAGCTTCAGCATCTTCCTCATCTTCGGCTTCCTCATCAGTCTTCTTTGGTTTAGTTGCGCGTTTCTTCTTTGGTTTGTCTTCTTCGTCCCTCTCAGGGTCGGCTTTTTTCTTGGTGGGAGCACGCTTCTTCTTGGTCTTTTCCGTGTCATCCTCTGCGTCATCTGGCTTGCGTGCAGACGGAGGGATGTCTTCGTCAGCGACGTGTCCTTCCTCCCAAGCACGCTGCACACGCGCTTGATCTTCCTCATTGAGGTCCTCGAACCCGTCGAGGTCTTCAGGATTGGAGAACTTGGCCCTCATATTTGATATGATCCTCGGCGTAGTACATCCCCAGTGACGCCATGCACTATAGAACAAAAGGGGAAAATGACATAAATCAGAACGAGCCACGGGAGAGGGGCAGAAACACACAAGTTAGTGTTACCCCTGAAGTCGACGACGGAGCCAACCCGCAGGGCGCCTTTGGGTATGGGGGTGCCTAGAAACCTAGTTTACCTAGACTTCGTGTATGCACGTTGTGCTTTCTTACCTGAGCAAGGTTTAGCGCCTTGGTGAGGAGAAAAAATCAGCCTTCAGCGTGATTGTGGTAACCAGGGCGAGTCGAACCCACCCTTGCACTTTGCACGAGCAGAGCTCGCGTATTCGAGGCGATAACCACTCTTCTTGGTCGCTCCCTCGTTGTCAGACATCAGTCAGAGATGCGGTTAGGTTTGGGATGGGAGTGTGGATGAAAGGAAAACGGATGGGGGTGGTTCATCTCGACGCGATGGTTTTGTTGAACCGCCCTGTACCTTCAAAGTCCGACCTCCGTGTTGGCTTACAGCGCACGGACCTCTTTTTATCGTGCTCGCTCATGCGCTGGTCGAATTTCTTACGGGTTTTTGGAGATCACGGTCGGAAGTAAGTCACGACCTAGGGCCTGGTTTATTTGTCCAAACAACCGTGAGGAGGTGCAGCAATCAGCACAATTTGGTTCCAGTGCACAGTGAGGCTATTCCCCCTCGTTCCACTGGTGCCCACAGCAACAACGCTGACCGACTATTCAAGTTACTGCTACGTAGTGCGTTGTGTCTGAAATAAAGTGCTAAGTTATAGGCATAAAAATGTACCGCTCCCAACCACTTTCTACTAGATCAGGATTCCATCCTTATTCGTGTAATCATATGTGTGCATTCCACCGCCAGAATCGCCACTGAGAAAAGAATGAGACGTATGTCATTGTGCAAGGTCATCGACACATACATGATTAGTGGGAACTCTCCGCTTTGCCGGTCCCCAACAGAAAAGTGGGCAACGTCAAAGTCGGTCCTTCCAATGACAGCACCTTGGACACCGTCCATGTTTCCAAGCGCTGGCTCCCACAATCGTACACAGCCTCGCCAGAGTGTCAGTCCCTGATTGACTTCACCAGATCTATCGAACAGGGACCTACCGTCATTGCCCCCACTCACGATTCCGACCCTGTCCCTACCTTGTATCCATTCGGCGGCGACAATGCCAAACCCCCCACCCCCCACCGCATCCGAGTCGTGGTGTTCGAACCGGGAGAGCGGCCCGCGCGATAGTGCGCGCACGTCATAGACATGTAATGCATTGTCACTTCGCGCTACGGCGAGGAGACGTCCATCGGGTGAAAACGATGCCTTATTCACCTCTTCGGAATCACCTAATTCCTGACTGGAGCCCATGAAGGATCGTAATTGAAACTTTTCGAGCTCCTCCGTCTCGTAGGCTTCTTTTACTTTGCGACGAACATCGTAGAGACGAACGGGGTGAGCGCTATCCTTGCCCGATGTAAACAAAACGAGCGTCGTCCCATCTGGACTTAGGGTAGCGGCATCCCCGGCTTCCATGGCATCAAACTGAACTGCTTGAACCCCTCTGCAAGTATCAAAAGCATGGTGGTAGCCGCTGTGATCGTCTTTCGCCGTTGGTTCGGAAGACGTGAATAACAGCTGCTTTGAAGGCCCGTTGCCCCAGAGGGTGGAACCAGCGGCGTGGTCACTTCCTTTGGGCGCTACATAAAACCTTTTGAAAGGAAGAACTGTATCTAGCATGTCCTCGAAGAGATCTTGAGAGTACAGCTGAACGGTACTACAGGATATCTGTTGAGATGTGAGCAAGTAGGGTGCGCAACATTACTCACCCGTTGTGACAACTGATGGCTAGTGCCGAACCATCAAGGGCATATACCAAGTCTTGCGGTCTGGAACTTAGTGTGACTGTATTCAAGTGAGAAGAGGGCGAGAAAGAGAATGATGACCAACCACTACGCCAGACTTACAGTGATGCATTGCGTTTAGACTCTTGCACTCGTCAGTATCATCGGGGTCAAGTAATTCCCACGTTTGGACGACGAGATCGTATCCCAAGGACAGAAATTGCCTTGGACTGGTGATATCGCTATAAGGATCCTCATACACAAAGCATCGCAGAAAGCTCACTTGAAAGGATTGAATGCAATATCATTAATACTATAGTACTTCATTACTGAACCTGCGAAAGTTCAGCAACCTTTGTGAGATCAATTCCTAACAGACAATTTCTCACCGCGAGAAGTCTCGCGTGGGTGACAATGCGCGGGGGCCACGTGCACTAGTTCAGAATTCTCACTGAAGTGCATTGTGGAGTACATGAGATCTCACCTCGACCGTGACGGTAGACTACCAGCGAACCAACTTTGTTCTCTGGAGGGGGTGGAGGGCGATCTGCAGTGCCGTCAAGTCCGTAACTTGGATACTTGTGTGTTGAGTACTGACCATCGTCGTCGTCATCGGAATCTTCCAAACCAGCTTCCACAACAGCACATAGTATCACTGTACCCTGTTTCTGGATGATCTTATTGACCGCTACGCGACCGACGTTAGCTAAATAACCAGGCTCAATCACGTGTGCAATACTTGCATCCGGACGTCAAATGGGGGTACTTTGCAGTTAACTCGAGCTTGGTGAACCCTTGTTCGTAATAAAGACTCGGTAAACGACGGGGGAAGAGGTGCTCTTGTCTCCGCGCATGACCAAATGGTTTTGGAAACTTGGTGATGCCGTAGGTCCTCGACATCTAGCATGCACTGCATAAGACGAAGTCAAATTCGGCCGAGAGAGTATTGTGTGCTCACTGTTCCCCATGGACCCAGTGAAACCCAGTCAAGTGGAACATGACGATAATCAACAGGAGGTCTTTTCCGAGGAAGACGGAAGGGAGGCAGGGAGGGCGGTTTGTACATGTTAATGTCCAGCTCGTGCATGGGCGTCAGATCTTCCGCTTTGTTTCTTTCCGGTAGGGGGACCCACTGCAATGAGACAAGTCTGTGAGGGCTCTGACCCAAAAACTACACCAAGACACGTTACATTCCCCTCGTTTGAGATATCTAGCGAGGCCAGAAAATTTATGCAGTCGTCGTCGTCGTCAGATTGCCCCTGGTCAGACGAACCAGGGGAATGAATTTCGGCACGGGCAAATTCAGCCTCCAGTTTTGGTATATCTCCAGGGACGCTGGATCGTCCATCCGTGTCGTATGGCGGTGGAACTTGTTCGTCCACTCTTTGCCTCTGTGATATAATGGGTATGCCTGGCCACGATGACGAGTTAAATGACGCACCTTGGAGGGCCAGATTTCGTGTTCGCTATCGGACGAGATCTCGATCACTTCCGGGACGCGCTCGCGTTCCTTGCGCTTCAGTTCGTTGTGGCGTTTTACTGCATTCATGGCCATTTTGATGGCGTCAGTTGCGCGCTTCTTCGGTGGGCGAGCGTCAAGAATTGCTGTCCGCAATTTCAGTTCCTTCAGCGGTGTGTGAGAGATGTCGCGATATGATGCCGAGCTGAACAGACCGATTGTGTAATACACTGGAGCTCGGTGTAGTGGGTCACTGAAGGAGGACGTGAACCAGATTGGGAATGTCTGTTGAGACGCCACGCCCGTCAGCGGGGTGCAGGGGTCGGAAGACGGAACTGGGCGAGGATGCCAGTACACTTACGCCATCGAAAGGTCGTCGCTGTCTGAGTCGACAAGGGAGATCGTGACTGGGTTGCGTACGCGTTTCCTGGGGCGAGGGGACTGGGGACGATCGATACGGATGCAGTGGCGCACGCCTGTACAGAATATGTCTAGGTCGTCGACATCGATCACCTCGCGCTCTTTGGGCGGGTCCGACATATCTCGGAAAAACTTGCAGGCCCTTGTACTTACTTAGGGGGGAGGTGGGAAACAAGCACTCGAAGCGTCACGTGCCACCCGTACTTTTATTCCTTCACCCATGGGTCAGTCCCCCTCCTCCTCGCCAGCGGGCTGCCCAATTCAACACTCGCAGTCCGGGGGATGTCCCGTCGACCACTCGTCGACACCGCTCAACCCGCTCAACCAAATACCGTCCCTCTCGCAGACGCCGCTGGACAGCTCTACGCCGCTCCCAACGGAACGCAGTCTCTCTTCAATACCGCGCTCTGTCGACGGCGGAAAGAAAGAGGCATGGGAGTATCCCTCACCCCAGCAGTTCTATAATGCACTGGTTAGAAAGGGATGGGAGACTCCTGTAGAACATGTAGAGACCATGGTCGAGATCCACAACTTCCTGAACGAGCGTGCTTGGGACGAAGTGCTCAAGTGGGAGAGGCGCGTCGCTCAGTAGGACTTGTCTCTTGGTTCTCCGCGACACGACTGATAATGTCACCATCAGGCCTGGTGACGAGGAGCCGCATTTGGCCAGGTTCAAGGGACGTCCCGGGCAGTTGTCCCCGAAAGCGCGGCTCTGGATGTTCGCCGGATGGCTATTGCCCTCACGGTTCAGGTGTGTCTCTGCCACGTCGTGGGTTGCCCAAACTGACGTGGATCACAGCGCCGAGCCTCCGTTTGATCGTCACGATTGGATCATTCGGAGACCACGGACAGGTGAAGAAGTACGGTACGTGATTGACTACTACTCCGCTCCACCTACACCGGATGGGGAGCCTGTCTTTGCCTTGGACGTTCGGCCTGCACTGGACAGTGTGCAGAGCACGCAAGAGCGGCTCATTGTCGGCACGAGTGAGGTCTGGGAAGCGCTGAGTGAGCGTGCATGGGGTCGGGGGTCGTGATAGCATACATGGATAGATAGACACTGGTAATGCATGGAGGGGTCTTGTCGTCGCCGTCGTGTATGGTGCCGGGAGGCGAGCTCGGGTTCCAAAACTGGGCAGTGCATTGTCGCGCGTTTTCCAAGCGAATTCAACGCAGCGTCCCTTCACGACAGCGCTCGATCGCTGTGAGCTTGACCCGCACAACGACAACAACGACGTCGACGTCGAGCAGTTCTCCCCACTGCCGGTCACGATGGAGCGGCCAGCTGGCCCACGTCAACCCGACAAGCGCAACGAGGCGTACGAGTCCATCTTTGGCCGTCCATCGACGACCCACCACTGGCAGACAGCCCCGTACTATGGTCAACCCGCCCAGAATGCGCCGTATCACCCGCCCGTGAATCAGTTCTCCCCGCCGTACAATCACTACCCGCAGACGATCGACAGACGCACCTCCCACCCGTCTGGCGTTGTTCCCCAGCCTGGCCCCTACTACCATCACCCCACCTACTCCCAGTCCCCCGCATCCCAGCCTCGTCTCTCCGTGTCTCCCCACTACCAGCATCCTCAACACCTCTCACATACCCGCACTCTCGCCCCACCCTCCATCCACGCCCGTGCGCCCTCCGTTCTCAGTGCCCCCATCACATCCGCCGTCATCTCCCCAAAACCAGAAGATCCTCCAGATGCTGCACTCGAGGCCTTCACCAAGTCCGGTCTTACCCCTGCCCAGGCTTATCAAGCACAGGTTTACCGCAGTGACCCTCCCCCGCAGAATGACGCACCGTCCCGTCCCTCTGATGACGTGCCCTGTCTGGACCTGATCGACCCTGATATTGGTCGTCTCACTATCGACTTTGCCACAGACGAACAGTCTACGGCTGACCCCGACAGCGAGTTGCCGTGGGCTCACCCTTCAGAGCACACACGTGGGTTACCCTGTTCCATATCCGGTCGTCGTGCTGCACGATACGCTAATTTGGCGCCTTCTTTCTAGCCAGCCCATCCTTTCCTCAGGTCCTCCACGCACACCAGCACCAAAATCGCCAATCGAGTCCCCTCTCCGTAAAGTCGGATTACACTGGTTCCTCTCGCCCTCATCACCTACAGCTTGACACTGCCCTCATGGCTGGCTCACGTTCGTCTATTGGCAATTCCTCCCCCGCTTCATCTACTCTTGTCGATCATCTCGCTAGCCTGGCGGTCACTTCGCGACGCTCCTCAGACTCGGCTCGCGCTGTGCCTGGGCCCCCGTTTCGTCGCGACCACCCGACACAGGACAGATCCTTGTCCGTATCTTCCACCTCAAACTCAATGCGCACCGTGTTGGACGCTCGTTCACGCGCGCTAATATCTCAGCCTCTCCAAGGTGGTCGAAACTCCCCCACCACCTCAACGAAAGCTCCAACAACACGAGGTCGCTCTCCCGTCATCTATCCTGCCTTGCTCTCCAGAGTAGCAGAGGCTTTCAAGGAACGCATCGCCCTCGCAGACCGCGTCAAGGATGGGCTCACATACAAAGACGCGTTTGATGGACGAGAAGCAGTGGACAAGATTGCATATATCATCAAAACCACGGATCGAAACTTGGCCCTGCTACTAGGCCGGGCCTTGGATGCACAGAAATTCTTCCATGACGTCACGTATGACCATCGCCTGCGGGACAGTGCGGCAGAGCTCTATCAGTTTAGGACTAAGCTGAGTCCCTTCGTCAGCGGGGAACTGGCTACAGCCCGTACGGACCCTGATAATGATGACGCAGAAGGCAAGTCTCCTGTGCAAGGCAAATTGGATGGTTTGAGGGGAGTATCTATAGTCTCCACGGGGCACGGCTCAAGCGACTCTCACGAGAAAGATTCGTCGCCGGTGGCTGGAGTGCCCGAACCCACAGTGTTGCAAGGCGCAGAGTCTATCGACGAAGTCCCTCTCCCTTCCGGTATCTTCACTCTTTTGACCGATTGCTATTCCCCTACGTGCACGAGGGACCAGCTATGTTACAGCATCGCGTGTCCGAGGCGATTAGAGCAACAGGCGAGGTTGAACATGAAGCCTCAACCCGGGCTCAAGAAACAGATCTCACGGGAGAGCTTAGGCGATCTTGTGGTAGGTGCTGTGGTATCGGGTGGCTATGCTATCGGCTTAACCTATTTGCAGGAACCTGGGACCCTTTGGATACATTCGGTGCCACAAGAAGTGGTAAATAGTGTATCGGACACAGAGAAAAAGCGACAAGAGGCTATAAACGAAGTGATCTATACAGAGCGTGACTTCGTGCGGGACATGGAATATCTTCGAGATGTACGTGTTATTATTTTGTCTCTTGTCTCTTTCTATCCTCACGTATCAACTCGAAGGTCTGGGTGAATAACCTCAAAGACAACGACGTGATCCCTGCAGAACGCCGCACCGACTTTATCCAACAAGTCTTTTGGAATATCCAAGAGATTATCGCCGTCAACATCCGGCTCCGCGATGCCCTCAATAAACGTCAAAAGTCGTACGCTGTTGTAGAGCGTATTGGCGATATCTTGCTCGAAGCAGTGCCTCATTTCGGCCCGTTCGTGTCATACGGTGCTCATCAATTATATGGAAAGTACGAGTTTGAAAAGGAAAAAAGCTCCAATCCAACCTTTGCGGCATTTGTTGAGGTACGCCACATAGCGTGATCATAACATCGCTCATGACAGCATGCGAGCAGACCACGGAACGACTTCCTGAGTCTCGCAAACTCGAACTAAATGGCTACCTCACCAAGCCCACAACTCGTCTTGCGCGATACCCCTTACTACTGGAAGCTGTCATCAAGCATACACCCGAAGATAATCCAGATAAACAAACTCTTACGCAAGCTGTCGCAATGATTAGGGAGTTCCTCGCTAAGGTGAACGTCGAAACCGGAAAGACCGAAAACCGGTTCAACTTGCTGCAGCTCGACCAGCAGTTGGTGTATAGGCCTGGGGAGCAAGTGGTTCGCACACGTTTTAACTTCCAGCTCTATATTCTAAGGTCACCTTGGTGTTTAGGATCTAAAATTACAGGACCCCTGCCGGGAGCTCGTTTATAAGGGCGCGTTGAACAAACGTGGGGGCTCCCAAGGGGACAACGGGGACTTGTTGGTATATCTCTTCGATCATGCGTTGTTGATGGTCAAACAGAAGTCCAAGCATGAACAATACAAAGTCTATCGCCGGGTGAGTCCGCCGCTGTAGCTATTATTTTTATTTTCCATTTTGGTAACATATCAATCGTTCAACTGCACAGCCAATTCCATTAGAGCTACTGTTCATTTCCGCCCAAAGCAAGGAAGTCACGAAGAGAATCTCAGGTCGTGGTGCGCCATATCCGCCTCAAATTCCAATCAAGGTCGATGGCAAAGGTGATTTCGCAATCACGTTTGTTCACCTCGGGCGAAAATTTTACCAAATAACGCTATGGGCGAGCACTTTTGTGAGCCATCGCAAATGGGTGGATACCATAACAAAACAGCAAGATATACTAAGGGAACGGAGTATTGCCTTCGATACGACAACCGTTTCTGAAGGTTTCTTCTTGGGTACTAATAGGGTAAATTGTGCTGCCCCCTTTGGTGAGTCGAGTACAAACGTTGAAACCGAGCTGACCATCGTATAGCAAATGGGAGACGGATAGCCTTTGGAACAGATGATGGTGTCTACCTATCAGACTTGTGGGAACCTAACAGGGATCCCATTAAAGTCTTGGCATTACTTGACGTTTCCCAAGTTGATGTTCTCGAAGAGTACCAACTCCTTATCGTACTTTCTGGTCAGTTTCTCTTTGCGTTATGGATCATCACTCATGCACACCCCTACAGAGCGACAAGTGATTACTTTTCCCTTGGAAGCTCTTGACCCCATGGATCCGCTGGCTGGTCTGAAGCGTGCAAAGCGTATATCCTCGCATACATCATTCTTCAAAGCTGGCATCTGCCTTGGAAAAACCCTCGTTTGCGTTGTGAAGTCGAGTCCGCTTTCCAGTACAATCAAGGCCCTTGAACCCATTGACCAAAACGTACGCGGGCGGAGTAAACCAACGTTCCGCAAGCTTTTACAAGGGGGGAATGACACGCTTAGGCTTTTCAGAGTATGTCTTTCGTACACCCCTTTGTTTAACCTGTTCACAGGCAAGCCAGGAGTTCTACATTCCCGTCGAATCAAGCTCGATACATTTTCTGAAAACGAGACTTTGTGTGGGTTGTTCGAAGGGCTTTGAGATTGTTGACCTCGAGAGTTTGGATACCCAAAGTCTGTTGGATCCGGCCGATGCATCGCTTGACTTTGTGAGAAAGCGGGAGAACCTGCGCCCCATGGCCATTTACCGGATTGACAACGAATTCCTGCTATGCTATGATGGTGAGAGTAAGGTCTTGAAAACCCATTGTTGGTACTTACTACGGCGGTCGAAGAATTTGCTTTCTATGTCAACAGGAGCGGTTGGCGATCGCGGCCCAATTTCATGGTTCATTGGGAAGGGTCACCAACGGGTTTTGGTGAGTACAAAAAGAAGCAATATTATGGGTTGTGACCTGACATGACACCACCTAGCCATGCGGTATCCGTATGTTCTGGCATTTGAGCCCACGTTTGTGGAGATTCGACATGTTGAAACGGGTCTCATATCTCAAGTGATCCAAGGAAACAACCTCCGCTTACTTTTCGCAGATACCCCGCCATCAGGGACATCGACGGCAAATCCACACCAAAACGCGTATTACGCTGCACAACCGTACCAATCGAATCCATATCAACAAGTTTCGCCATCTATGTATGGGCATCCGTCGTTACCTGGGTACGGACCGCCTGTGCCAGCGGGGTATAATCAATATTCCAGATACACCCAAGCCGGTCGCGATGAAATCTTGATGGTGTCGGACGACCGTGTGTTGACGTTGCGGCTCACTGCTGGTAACAACGGATAAGGTGGTTGGTCTGGAATCTGGATGATGCATGAGGGTCGTTTTCGATTGATTAATTGTATCGTACCTTGAATCTCATTCTCCACTGGACTGGGGACAATGCGTTCGATGAAGAGGTATGGCGTGCCATGAGTATGTATAGTTAGATCATACATCTGTTGTGATTTCATTCTCGTAGGAATAGCATCCACGTTGGCGCATTCCAGCTTGCCTGAGCTCTCAAGTGATAGTTATCAATAATGTTAGTATACGAATCAGCAAACTCCGAATCTTCTCCCACCTTTCGCATTTGCATAACGAGTGAGTCTTACCTTAGGCTGACTCTAATGCATCCTGCTAATGTTTGGCAGCAATCTTGTTGAACTAGCGGGCGGCCACGGACCTTGCTTGCCGGATGTTGTGTCCTTGGAGTTTCCTTTTTTTTTCCTGCTGACGTCAGTGGTGATGTGTTGCCCCTTTTCGTATCACCATCGTCCTGACCGTCACCATGCATCGGACGCGGTTGTGTTCTTTACCCCGTAGACGTTCACGAGGACCATCCTCTTCCCTGTTCAAGGACGTGATCACACGTTTTGTCAACTGTGTCAAGATCTGTTCATGGACAATGACAATGAAGACTTGGTATTTATGGAAAAGAGGGAGATAGTTCATATTGACAGCGGTGTTCATCGAGTCGAGGAAGAACGTGAATTGTCGATTTCAATGGCGTACATTACGACACTGAGCAATTTTGGACAGTTGTACACACCTTTAAGCCGCGGAAGCCTTTCCTGGTCTCGTTTTGTTTATCTCTGGCTCAGAACATTCCGAGTATGTGGGTGATGGAGACATCCCCTCGGGAACCATACGCAGGAGGGCATGCAAACGAAACAAGATTATACTTTCCTCCGCTATACGTTGCATCCCGAAAGAGAGACATGACCTTCAAGGGTCTATCACAGCAAGAAATACTGTTGTCGCCAGTAAATCGATCTTTTCACATCGAGGCTGGCCACGAACGAGGAAAACACGCCATCAACTGCCAATAACTTTGGCGTACGCGTTTACAGACTACAGATCTCAGGCCCAAACACTGGAGAAAGTCATAGTGGACATAGGAAAGACAAGGATTGACGCCATTCAATGCATATGTTGCTGTCTGGAGCGCGGACACTGTCTGATATTCGGCGGCTACGCCACTTCGAAGACACATTATTCACTTGCCGTCCATCTGAGGAGTTGAGAATAGGAGATGCCTGTCTGGAGAAACTAGCAAAAGAGACGAAACAGAGATACACGGAAGAGAAACAGAAAGGCTGAGGATAGTTGGTGAATAAGGTTATTGCTGATGCAACTTGTTAATTTCTATTTCTTTTTGCATACAAACTCACCACGAGGAAGACCTGCAAGCCTTCTGGAGAGGCCTCCTAAACCGCGTTGCAAGTTGAGACTCCGAGATGGCGGAGCAAAGACACGTGGGTGACGGACTGATCGCAGGACTTTCCATTTTCCCGACGTCTTCCAATTCAATGGGCCAGGTTACCACGAAACTCGAAAATGAAAGGAGACTTCGGTTGTATCCCCTCGAATAGAAAGAGAACCTCAGAATCTCTCGAGTCCGTCCGGCATATACACCATGCACCAACTGCTGGATAAGTATGACTTAACCGTACCAAGTATCATGGGGATTTCTCAGTTTCTCTGCAGAGCATCGCTCTCGCCCTGCTAGAGTTCACTACCACTGCACCAATACTCACCCAGCTACAGAAAGATATCCTACGACGTTGCCTTGTACACCGCTCTTCCGCCTCACCCCGACTCGGAGTCACCCGCAGAAATCAATCCGCGACCTCAACCACTCCTCACCTACATGGCCAGGCTCGAGGTGGTAATAGGCTAATAGGAGACTCATATCAGAGCCTTGACTTCCCTAACTGAGAACATAAAAGAATTGATGGACCACAGCCGCCTTAGGATCAGCCACCGAAAGGGCAAACGGTTTGCCCTTTCGGATGTCACGGCGGGTGGTTGTGAGCACACCAGCTTACTTAGTCCCCAGTAGCTAATACAATATTATACCGCTCATGGTACAGTCATGCACCGGCACTTCAAACAGCTACTTTAGAAGTCGTCTAGCAAATATAACATCACAAAAAATTTAAATCAGAAGCAGTTGATGTATGGTACTCTAAATTTACTTCTAGACTATATGGTATATAACATATGAATTGTTGAGAAAATGAGCTCGAAAGACAAGGGCAAGAAAGTGGACCTTATCATGCCACCCCACCACTTTGAACAGTACTAAAAATGGTATATCTGTGGTATCAGTGCTGATCTAAGCGTTATCAGCCGAATAATTACTCTTCCTTGCTCCCATCCGACCGCATGCCCTCATCACTGTCATGTTCATTCCCACGAAGCGACGCATCTCAATAGATTATGACTTGCTAGCATAAGCAGCAGCACTAGGCCATTTCTGGCTTATCACTTTGTCTGTTGTATTGATCAGGCTCTTAGATGGCCCCACACTCTCAAATAGACCATATTTTTTATATATACATGTTTCACAGCTATTCACAGGTCTGGCCCATCGGTGCCAGTGGTGTTTAAAGTGCTGGTGGATGACTGTACTGAATGCTAACTGTCCAGTATCTCTGCCTTTTGGCTTAGCAGCTAAGCGTGGGGGTCTAGTCGTTACAATGGTGTCCTTGTTCGTGTCACTGATGGTATCCACAAGCCAGCTGGGTTACCTGACGACATACAATCTACGAGATCGGTCAACGCACTGGCAGAAATAAGTACTACAAACCTACTAGAATGGTAAGGGGTACTACCCGTCATACTGGTTGTCACTTGCCGCTTCTACTAGGGGGGTGCACGAGTTGTCGAGGGACGCACAGCGGTGTTAATAACGTCCCACATGAACTAGTGCCGTGTGAGTCTCCGAGGTCCCCTTATTAGATTGGCGATCAAATTCGTTGGTGAAGTTCAGGTTGTTTCAGTCTCGTGCCACGGGTCCTAATGTGATCGAATTCTATGATAGATAATCGTCCACAGGTGACTGCAACCACCAGTGTGCTGTGTTTGAAAATTTGATCCGTGGATTTGTGGCTTTCCACGGGTGTGTCCGTGGCACAGTTTGTGAACAATCGCGATGGATCACCTAGCTCCAAGTCTTCGACCCTTGGGCCTGAACCTTGAAACGTGAGGTGGAGCGCCGTATGGAGTGTGAGGCTAGCTGGGTAAATGAATGGGCTCTAAGTTGGCAGGGGAAGGTACGTATACTACACTGGCGGCCGACACCCCCATAACACATGCTGCCCCATAACCCAGCCATTTCCGATGTCACCAGTGTGTGACTTCCCCCACAACACACTCCCCCACATCACACACCTCTCAACGAGCAAAGACACGATCGTCGGACTGATCAACGGACTCAGATGCCGGATTTTCCATTTCCAGTGTGTTCTCTGGGCTTGTACTAGGTCGGTTTTCCGCGGGTTTTGGTCGTCTTTCCTACTGGGGTGCCACGAAAGGAAGCTATCTTTCAAGTCATCTGATCCTTTGCTTGAGATACTGTGTGGATTCTTGGTGTTGATCATATGAAACCCCACTCTTGGCTGGTTTTGTGGGGTATAAAGGCTCCTCTAGATCTCCCACAGGTTTCCAGACGAGTTTGTCTCTTGGACACTTGAGTAACCATGGTTCACCCACAAGAAGTCGATGTCATCGTTTGCGGGTGAGGATGTGCAGTCACGTTGCATCTCGCTCCACGCCTTTCTAAAGCGCAATTATAGTGGTGGCCCCGCAGGCTGCGTTGTTGCCGGGAGGCTGGCATACGCTGACCCCAGCTTGAAGGTCATGCTCATCGAAGGTTAGACCGTTTCTTACAGCATAGCGTCCATCCTCATTGGTGGCTTGACAGCCGGAGCCAACAATCGTGACGACCCTTGGGTATACAGGCCTGGTATCTATGTCAAGAACATGCAACAGGATGGCATGTATGTAGGGGTCGAGCCTCTTGGCACTGATAGAGACTTGATGTCCGCCGCAGAAATGACAAGGCCACTTTCTATGCCGATTCCCAACCTTCGCCATACCTCAGAGGAAGGCAAAGTATTGTCCCGTAAGTTCCGTTTTTTCTTTCTTTCTTGCGTGTGTTTGCGCTGCTGCGACCGTGGTATTGACGTCTAGTGCAGGTGCGCCAATATTCTGGGTAAGATATTCGTTGGATCGGGACAAAATAATCGCTTATTCATTCCGCGTCTTCCCCGGGCCCTCACAGGCGGTGGTAGTAGGTCAGTACATAAGGTCATCAATTACTATTACCTCTGACTAAAACTCTCTTCTAGCATCAACTTCCAGGTATGATTCCGAATTCAGCAGGTTAACCTTCGATATGAATATTCGATTTCCTCTTCCCAGATGTATACAAGAGTAAGTCTGCCACCTTTCATGTCTTCATGCAGCTCTAACACGTGAATGACAGGCTTCTGCTTCTGACTGGGGTTGGTCGTTGATGAATATTGTTTGATTGCTAGCGTAACAAATTCTATGCAGACGACTTCAAGGCTCCTGGTTGGACCGCTAAGGGTTGGTCGATTGTGCCAGGTTCTGGATAATAACTGATGGGTCCTCCAGATCTACTCCCATTGATGAAGCGGGTATGCCCTCTGGACCGAGGACAGGGTTATGCTCTAACTCATAGCCCACTTTAGCTTGAGAATTACCAGAAACCGGTGAATAATGATACCCACGGATACGACGGCCCGATCGCTATTAGTAACGGTGGCCAAGTCACGCCGCTTGCCCAAGACTTCCTGCGTGCTGTGCACGCTATCGGCATTCCGTTCAGCGGTAAATGATGTCTCATTAATCAGCTTTGCTCTCCATCTCATCGTTTATTCATAGATGATATTCAAGGTGATACCTAGTTGGTGTCTCACATCGAAAGTCAGATACTGACGTAAATAGATCTCGATACTGGGAATGGCGCTGAGATCTGGGCCAAGTACATCAACCGACACACTGGACGTCGCAGTGATGCTGCAACTGGTGAGGCTATCCCACTTTCTGCGGGGTTATCGCACTAGAGCTCTGCGATAGCATACGTACACAGTGTCATGGACGTCCAGTCCAACCTTTACCTGCGAACCAACGCTCGTGTTTCGCGCGTTATCTTCGAGGGTACCAAGGCTGTCGGAGTTGCCTATGTCCCCTCAAGGAATCGTGCTAACAATGCTACGGTCCAGGAAACGATTGTGAGTGTCAACACTCGGTACGCATTCTCGACATTCCTGAAACCCTCGATAGGTCCGAGCCCGCAAGTATGTCGTTCTTAGCTCTGGGACTCTTGGAACACCTCAGGTATATCCAAACCAATGAGACAAACGTTTACCGGCTTACACGACCATATTTATAGATCCTCGAGCGTTCTGGTGTTGGTTCAGCAAACCTGTTGAAGCAACTTAACATTGGTATTGTCAGCGACCTTCCTGGAGTTGGGTAAGTTGCCTGCGGAATAGATGCTCGAGGCCGTGTTCTGAGGTCACCTGTGACGAACAGCGAGGAGTACCAGGACCACTACACGACACTGTCGAGTGAGGATTATCCTGTCCCCTGTTGCGCTTACGGTGGATGCTGATAGTCCAAACAGTTTATCGTGTCTCCAACGAGAGTACCACCCTCGATGACTTCTTGCGCGGCGATGAGAAAACACAGAAGGAGGTGAGGCGAATATACGTTTGCATTGACCATGCGCATTAATTTGGCCTTCAGCTCTTCGCCGAATGGGAGATAAGTCCTGAGAAGGCGCGCTTGTCCTCTAACGCCATCGATGCTGGTTTCAAGGTCGGTCATCAATTGTCCCCTACTTCGGACACGGATCAATTCTAGGACAGATCCGCCCTACTGCCGAAGAACTCAAAGAGATGGGCCCCGAGTTCAATGCTCTTTGGGACAGGTACTTCAAAGACAAGCCCGACAAGCCTGTCATGTGAGTCCGATGATCTTTTGAATGGTCCATCTGTTTTAATCCAGGGCATACAGGTTTGGATCTATTGTTTCCGGAGGTTTGCCTTGTTTCCCCTGAGGCTGCCCCAACCTGTCTCACTCTATTGTGACAGCCTATGCTGACCACACGTTGCTCCCCCCTGGGAAGTACATGACCATGTAAGCCTGTATGGAATTCCTAGGAATTTGATAGCTGACCAGTGTTCTGTAGGTTCCAATACTTGGTATGAGAAACATATTTTGGTATCTCTTGAAAACTCATCTGCCTGTCTTAAGGAATACCCTGCAAGTCGTGGAAAGGTAAGTGAATATCATGTACGTTGTTGCTGTCTTCCAATGATCGTCCAATAGATTCACGTCGCATCTCCTAACCCATATGTCGAGCCTTACTTCGACAGTGGTTTCATGAACAACAAAGCTGATTTTGCCCCTATCCGCTGGAGTTACAAGAAGACTCGCGAAGTTGCTCGTCGCATGGATGGTGGGTGCTGTTGACTTCTTTTGAACATTTCTTGACAGAGAGTTATATAGCCTTTCGTGGCGAGCTTACTTCGCACCACCCTCACTTCCACCCCGCTTCCTCCGCTTCAGCCAAAGACATCGACATCAGGACCGCGAAGCAATTATTGCCTGACGGTTTCACTGTCGGCCTTCACATGGGCACGTGGCACAAACCCGGCGAGCCGTATAACCCTCACAAAGTCCACGATGACGTCAAGTACTCCCAAGAGGACGATGAGGCCATTGACAACTGGATTTCCGGTGTGTCCATCATTCTTGATGCTTCGGTACAGAGCTGACCTCAATGTACCTACAAGACCATGTCGAGACCACCTGGCACAGTCTGGGAACTTGTGGTAAGGCTGGTTTTCTTCACAAGTAACACCGTATCCAATGCCTCTCCTAGCTATGAAACCCCGCGAAGATGGTGGTGTCGTTGACGCGCGGCTCAATGTGTACGGCACCCAGAACCTGAAGTGTATCGACCTGAGCATCTGTCCTGTACGCTTCTTGTCTTTGCTTGCAAGTTCTGCGATACTGATTCGCTGGCAGGACAACCTTGGCACGAACACCTATTCGTCTGCCCTGTTGGTCGGTGAGAAGGGAGCTGACCTCCTTTGTGAAGATCTTGGTGAGCACCCGCAAATTTGGTGGGTTATCTCAGATCTTCTAACACACCCCACAGGCATCAAAGTGAGGACTCCACACGCGCCTGTTCCACATGCCCCCATCCCGAAGGGCGTTCCTGCCACGCAGCAGGACCGCTGAGCGTGTCCCGAGTGTATCTTTGTACTAGTATGCTATATGCGGTGTATGAATACTGGTTTGCTGCAGCGAAGTGTAAAGGGGTTTGGCCTGATGAGTGATCCCACGTGACTGTTGACCTATAATGGACAAGATTATAATTAAATGAATTTTTTCGTCCGTGTCGACCATGCTGCCTCGTCACCTCCGGAGTTTTGTCGTCGCCCAGCGTGCTGCGCGTTCGTTCTCCCGCCACGCACCACCGACGCCTCTCCCGCCCCTGTTCCAGATATGCACTCCATTCCGACGCTCCTTTCACGCCTCCTCGTCCGCCCACAATGAACCCCCCAAGTCCCCTTTCCAGACCTTCGTCGAAGTCCTGCGTGAAGAACTCCGCAAGAACAGAGAGCTCCAGGAGAACGTCAAGCAGCTGCAGGGCGACGTAGACAAGCTTCAGGACTCCGAAGCTTTGAAACGTGCCAGAGATGTCTACGAGCGTGCAAGAGTACCTATTCAAGCTCCCCTTGCCAAATCACAGTCTTGCTCAATGTGTGCTCTTCCAGCTGACTTCCAGCATCAAAGAAAACCCACGCCTGAGAGCGGCCGCGGAGGAACTCAAGAAGACCGGTGTCAAGGTCGGTGATGCTGTTTCCGAGGCACTCAAGACCATGGAGGAGAGCGAGATCATGCGTGCAGTAGGTTGATTTCTGATCTCCCCGTTCCTTGTCACTTCATACATCTATACCTACTCAGATATCGCGCGCTACTAGCTCTCTTTCTAACACTATTGCCCATACCACCGAACCTATCCGTAATACAGTCGCCTACAAGTCTCTGGCAGAGACCGTGATTGACGCACTTGATGATTCTGGCTCGGCCAAACATGCTGGATTTGAGGAAAAGGAAGCTCGTAGACTACGGCGACAAAAGCGTCTCGAAAAAGCTGGACTTACTGGGCGGCGCGTCGTCACGGAGAATGCTGAGTAGGTTCACCCTTATGGACACTTACGCTACCTTTTACCATGCCTCTCTAGAGCTGGTCAAGCACTCGTCTTCGTAAAGCCCTCTGCGAGACAAGAAGCATGGAAGAACTTCAAGACTACCAACCCTGTCATGCAGCAATTATCTGCCCTTCATTCTGCTTACCAGGAATCGGAGTCTCCTTTTGTCACTCCGATACGTGCTGTGACGTCGACGATTGGTTCCTGGTTCGAAGAAAACGACGTAGCGCAAGTAACACGTATGATGAAAGGCCTTGATCCCAGCTTTTCACGCGAACTATTCGAGAGAGAACTAAGGGAATACATCGTCCCGGAAGTTGTCGATGCATATTTGTCTGCTGACCGGGAAGCATTGACAAGATGGTGTTCTGAGGCCGTAAGTGCATTGGGTTCCAACGTGTGGCTCGCTGAACCTTTGCCGTAATGAATAGACATACAATGTACTGTGGGCGACGATGGAGCAATACCTTCGCCAGGGACTTATCAGTGATAGCAAAATTCTCGATATTCGACAGGTCGATGTAAGCCATCAGTTTGCTATCAATATTAGTTTCTGACTTTGGACCAAGGTATCAGATGGGAAGATCCTCGAGAATTCCATTCCAGTGTTTGTCGTCACATTTGCTACGCAGGAAATGTTATTGTTTAGAAACGCCATTTCGCGGGAGGTCGTAGTTGGAGCTGAAAATCGTGTGGAACAGTGCACCTATGCAGCCGTGATAACACGTGTAGCGGAAGAGATGTCGGACGAGCTAACTGGAGGGTGGAAGGTCATCGAGGTATGTCCTCTCTGCGTGTCGAGTATAGTGTCGATGAATGCTTACCATTTGAACTTCGTAGATGGCGCGTAGATCAGCAAGAGCATATTTGTAGCCATTGTCGATAGACGTAAACGCTCATCTCATGCAGGCTGCATCATGGATTTACATACATTATTTGTTGCACACACAAGTACTCACCACTCATTGTTGCAGACGTATCTTATCACTTGATTATACCATTCCTATTGGTCGACGTAACTAGAAAGCCATATGATCACCAGGCCGCCATACCAGATCACGAACGAGTTGGGGATCGCCTCACATAGAAGCCGGATCTTGAATTTGCAGTCGGCACTTTCGACGCTTCCTTCATACGCCACGAATTCCGAGGCATTACGAGCCACATGTGCATGCACCGTCCACAGGAAGAACTGACTGGATGGAGAGTCTAGGCCCGTCTATGTGACCTGAGTACTGTCAAAACGTGAATGACGATGCTACTAACTTTGAAGTGCGACAAGGGAAAACAGGACTACCTAGTGCTGAGATTGCGGAGATGTCTGTGAGGCGTGTTTGTCCTTCCAAGCTACGACTGCTTGGTCACGCTGTTCAGGGTAGAATGCTTAAATGTAGGTTCGTAAGATCCACGAAATGATTCCTCTATACCCCATAGCCGGTAAGTCGTGGTACTGAAAGAAATACCAGTAGGATCATTGAAGCTAGACGTCACATTTTCAGGTATGGTTCTTGCCCAAGCGATTATTTCGTGCAACGCTCTGACCGAGTCCAGCTGGTGGACTACTCACCTGCGCAAATCTGACTCCAAAGCTTTGCGATTTGCACTCATCGAGATCCCCTCTTGGCCTTTTCGACCGCGCCGCGTTTGCCAGTCCCTTAGGCTTGCTCTGACCTCGCGACTTGGACCTTACGAGCGATACAAGATCAGCGGAGCGGTCCTCGCGCGTATCCCAATAGATTCGCTGACTCGGTCGAGTCAGCTCGCAAATTCGTCCACGCTGACACTTCCGGGTCGCATCTCAAGTCCATACTGTCGACGGTATACTACCCCGAGTGACCGTTGCCCATTGGGACAGTTACTTCATGTCCGGGTTTCACCGCACATCGCTCGGTCCGCCTCTTCATTCTGAATTTCATCAAACACGAAAATAGTCAAAGATGCTCATCCACAGCGGGTCCGGGTCGACTGGTATGGTAGAAGTGGATGGAGGCCCGATTCTGCGAGGCGCGTGCCAGAATGGGCCTGGTCGCTTGGCTGCCTGCCAATCGAGACGATGAACAGTGGCCAAGGGTAACCCAGAGGCGCTCAGTAGTTAGTGGAAACACTGATCCCGGTCATCAATGCCAGAAGCATCATTATTCAAGTTGCAGGGGTGATGGATGTAGCAACTACATACCGCAAGTAGTAATTTATTTATTCGCTCTCACTATCATCTCTTCCAAAGTAATTGCCCGATACTCATCCCCTTCTGAAGCCCACACCGCATCGTCCTGAACATAGACCAACACTCCCCCCTTACCGCTTGGCCCTGACACTCTGAACAGCGGCATTCGCGATGTCTCGTGTGCACGCCCAATTGGCATAAACAATAGGTTATGTTCCGCAGCATATTCTTCGACGATGGACCGGAAAGTGATTTCGCGAGTGCGAGACAGTAGGGCAGGGCTTTTGGCAGCTGCCTTGCCGATCCCCGTGGTAGCAGCCTGCTCTGCCTTTGCATCAGGACGTTTTAGCTTCGTAGGCGCGTCAACGCCCAGTTCGATCGCCTCGTTCATCAATTGTAACCCCCTCGTAAATCCCTTCTGGACACCCTTCAAAGCCAAGACGTCCTCTGAGAAAACACCCTTCCAAAATGCATACCACTGAGCAACCTCCTCGAAACTCACCCGTGGCTGGATGAGCCAAATGTACAGCACGTCGAGCCATTTGGGAAAGAACTCAGCCTCCAATAGTTGACTCATGATGGAGCCTCGGAGGAGAGGAGACCAGGGAAGTACAACCTGAATGAGTGGTCGCATCTCTTGTGCACGTGGATTTACGCGGAAATCCTCGCGGAGATGGGATGCTAGCTTGGGAACGACGTATTTCAGTAGCAAATTATCCCACTCAACACCGTCGAAGACATTCCGCCATTCTACAAGGCCTTCGGGAAGCTCATCGATTGCTGCCCAGGCTCGCAGTATGGATTTCACCTTCCTACGTGCGTCATCAAGTATACCCTCAACACGGAGACCGAGATGAGGCAGCCATGGAAACACGAGTGATTGAAGAGAGACGGTGCTGCGTTTGGCGTTCCACTCCGAGACAGCCTTGGCGAGTTTCGGGAGAATGAGTTGATCGAGTATATTGTCATGTATGAAAGGAGGAAGGGAGGAAGCCCAAGTTTCGTAGAGCCTGATTGCGGGTGAACAATCACAAGGATCCCATTCGTTATTGATGGACGTCCGCACTTTAGGAAGCCAGACATTCCAGAGAAGTGATTCGAATGGTGTCATGGGTCGCTCGACGGTGGGAGGCGGAATAGCAGCCATGGCTCCGTACAAGCTAACTTGGGTTTGCGAGGGCTGCTCGATATTGACTTTTAGAGCTTGTTTCCAGGTGCGGAACGTAGAGACGAGCGTAGATGGATCGACGAGGGGATTCCATTGTGCTACTATCCGTCGAACAGTGGGAGCAATGGCAGCAACAACGATCTCATCTAATCGGTACTGGTCGAATTCCGCGGGATACTGGAGGAGTTTGGAGAACAGTGGTGAGAAGTCGTCCAAGGTAGCTTCGTATAGCGAAGCGAGCTCTCTAGACTTCGTGTTAATCTCGTCCACTACCAAGGACACTTGCTGAAGTCGTGAAATTACTGCATAGTAAGATCATCAGATTTCTTTATGGAGGCAGAGTAACAGAAACACATACATTCGGCCTCAGCAGCAACTTTCTTCCGTAGTCGAGCGTCCTCGTCAACAATAAAACGTTTACGATCTTCAAGAGCCTTGGCTTCACGTGCAAGACCGTCAAGATCTGTCTTACAGGCAGTAGCGATAAGTCGAAGATTGTGCCGGACTTCTGGTATGCGAGTGGGATCCGATGAGGGTGTCCACGATGCCGTGGAAATCTCGGCCAATGAAGCCAGCTCTCGCGGCTAAAAGGATGTGTATCAGTAGAAGGGGACGTCAAAATACCTTGAAACCAACCTCCCGTCCAGTAGCATCAATGATTAGACCAATACTGGGGACTGATGGTTCTTCCCCAGCTTCTGCCACAATCTGCTCATACGTTTTGTGCTCAATCTTGGTCTTGACTTTCCTTGGCTTCTTCCATGCATCCGACCGCTTCTCTTTTGCTTCCATTGTCTTCCTGACACTAGGCGGTAACTCTTCATCGTCACTAACAATTTCGCCCCTCCTCTTGGCTTCCAATTTGGATTGTTCCGTCTTCTCCTTGAACCCCTTGTAGGCGATTCCTACGTTCTTCGGCCGCAACTTGCTCTCGACAGGAATAACGATACCCTCTCCGTCCGTGCCCAGACCAGTGCCAGCTTTCCAACCCATCTTGGCGAGCATTTGCGCACCTAGCGTGCCTCCTATTTTATGAAAGTGTGCTTGCTCATGAGCGGGAAGGGGAGTACTGCGATGAGAGCTAGGGGCAGATGAAGATTCGTTACGAAGAAAGGCGCGTTGTGTCCGAGAGGCAGCGCCAAAAGCAGTCGGGAGTTCGGAGAAGGCAGAAGCACCGAGGCCAGGCTTCGTCGGTGCAGGTGCGACGATGGGGGGTTCTGGTTCTCTTACTTCTTCGTTTTCAACCTCGTCCGTTGAGCTGTCGGAAGCTGCTTCCTCGACATCCGTCCCATCAACTGCTTCACTGATCACCACATCGTCCACCTCATCAACAGCTCCCCCTTCTACCTCATCCTCTGCCTCCACCTCATCCATCTCCGTCTTCAACTCGACCTTGTCTCCTGATACAAATGCAGGGGCCTTTGTCCAGTCGGGTTTCTTCTGTCTCACACCGCTCTTCTGGGCGTACCCTTCGTCATCGCTGTCGTCCCCGAACACACCGTAGACAGCATCTTCTTTGTCATTCCTTCGCCTTCGCTTGTGTCTGTAAGGGTCCTCGAAAAGTGCACGTTCGTCCCTCGCGTCCAGGTCATTGTCGTTCAGTTGAAAGTCAGCTTCTGAACCCTCAGAAGCACCAGAATCGTCATCGTCATCGTCGAGAAATTGGCGTTTTCTTCGGCCCATGATTGATGATAGTAATTGTGGTGGAGCAAGCGGTCAGAGTGACCGACCTTTTGTGTTCGTTTGGGCGTGCGAAGACTCACCGTTGTTGTTGTTGTTTTCTTTTAACCTGAGCACTTGAGCTACTAGATCCTTGGCACACGGTGTTATCGACGAAGGAGCAGAGTCCCTGTCTTCGGAGTCGATGAAACCCGAGCGCAAGATGTCCGGCTTTGACATGCTCGCTTATGTAATCAGGTTGCATTAATTCGCTCAGTCTGAGCGGCATGACTCTGCGCTGGTGCGCCATGAAGCTTGTACTATATGCGCCTTTGTTTTTGAGCAGTGATGTGGCATACCAATGACTGTGAGGCCGAAGTACGGTTGCAAAATGCTATCCTCTCCGTCAGTGCATCGACTATCGCGCAATGACCTCGATATACTCCGCTCATATATTGTGCATATCCAAGGCGACTCGTGCCATATCGGCAATGCCTCAGTTCCACAGCGAATTCAAGACGATTTGACGAGACTGCAAACACTGGCACCTCATCTCACTGTCCCGTTAACTCCCTTAACAACCCCTCCTCTGTCCTCGGTACGAATTCACTTTAAACAGGTCGGGATGGAATATATTATCGCCTGAAAATCCTCCCAGTCCAAGATTGATCTGTGTGTCGGGACTCAGATGCGGCACGCCCACAGCAACGAAGCGAGGTTGATATAGTGATCTATTGGCCAGGGCAAACACTGCTCGCGTCGACAAGACCAGACATCAATCACCACGGGTTGATGACCTGTTTCCAACGACGAGGCCAAGACGAAGCGGATAAAGAATACATGGTACGGTATGTCACATGCGTAGATAAGTCTATGCAGAATACTCCAATTTGGCTGAGCGAGAGATTTCAGGACGTCGAAAAGTAAAGTGACTGGAAACCACGTACTCTCGTGTTTCTTGGCGTCTCCGACCTTCCGCGCAGCCTTGGTAAGATCTTCTTGAACAATATACTCGCTAGATAAGTCGTGGTCAGTCGATGAAGCGTCTGATATAGGAGAACATACCGATCATCGCGGATAGCAAACATGCCCGCTTCTGTAACGACATTTCGCAAATCGGCGCCGTTGAAACTGTCCGTAAGCTGTAAATGTCCGACGTCGGTATACCTATTATCTCAATAACACATGACAAATGCACGAACCTTTACTATAGCCTCGTAATCAATTTCCCCACTCTTGTTCACTGGCTGAGCATGGATCTTCAAAATCTCTGACCGCGCCTGTTCATTTGGGAGTGGGATTTCGATCTTTCGGTCCAAACGGCCAGGTCGCAAGAGGGCAGGATCCAAGGTATCTGGTCGATTCGTCGCCATGATAAGCTTCGTGCGTCCGAGCGAATCAAATCCATCCATTTGATTGAGTAGCTGAATAATATAACGACTAGCATCAATGATCCAGTTCTCACGAAGCAAAAATCAACTTACCTCCATTAGAGTTCTCTGGATTTCTCTGTCTGCACTCGTCCCTTCCGAAAATCTCCTTCCTCCAATGGCGTCTATCTCGTCCATGAAAATAACACAAGGCTCATGATCCCTAGCATATCCGAACATTTCACGGACAACTCGAGCTGATTCACCAATGTACTTGTCAACGATAGCAGACGAAACGACCTTGAGGAAATTAGTTTGGAGGGTAGCTGCCACGGCCCGAGCCAAAAGTGTTTTTCCCGTCCCAGGAGGGCCGTAAAGAAGGACTCCCTTTGGCGGTTTGATACCCACGCGGAGGAAGAGCTCAGGACTAAGGAGGGGAAGCTCGATGACCTGATATTGCACATTGGTAACAGATCCCCGAAGACGGACGGACGATGAAGACACACCTCGCGTAACTCGCGGACTTGTTCACCGAGACCACCGATACCCGCAAACGAAGCTCCTCCTGGGTCTTCTAAGCTCATCTTGTAGACCAGAGGATCTACCTCTCGCGGAAGGATCCGCATAATAGTGAGGGTCGTCATGTCCAGAGATACACGCGTCCCTGATTTGAGCTTTGCTGCTGACAATGCCGGGCGGTATGAGACGACGTAGCGAGGACCAGAAGATGCTTTGACAATGACTAAGTAAGAAATGGATGTTAATGAGAGGGCTACGTAGATACGAAGACAGTCTCACATCTTTCGTCATCGAGCTGCTTCATGACTTCGCCGATGATCTGACCAACCGACTGGACAGCCTTGATGTCGTTCTCGGTCTGTGCAAAATCCTTCTCCAACGCCTTCAGCGAGAAGCGCACTGTATTCAATCGTGGGTTAGTCTGAACGCAGATCGTGAAACATAAAACGTTGGCTGACGGTTCTTCAAGCTCTGGCTGATATTGTCATGCGTCCGCATTTTCTGGGGAGAACTTCAGGCGTGTAAAGCGTGACGAGCGAGATAGCGCAGACCTCACGATAGCTCTTGAGAGCATCTTTTCTTCGTTGATCCATTGCGCCAGACGACGTCGAAGCCTGTGCGTCCATGGTGTTGACGAAGGCCATTAGGACGCGTAAAGAGGACGCGTCACCACGAAATACAAATTGGGTAATCATGTCAGTCTGTTCGAGCATAAAACATCGGCCTGGTGGTCTAGTAGTATGATTCCTTGTTAGGGTTTCCTGAATCGAGGAGGTCCCGGGTTCAATTCCCGGCCAGGCCCCGATATTTTTCTAAAATCTTCATTCCATCCTCTTGATGTGTAGGTGCCTCCGGGGTAGAAACCGAAATCCAAGATTCGCGGGCGACACCTGTCCTTTAACACTGTGAAATACTCCGCCTTCACCTATTTTGAAGGTAGCTCTATTACGCGCCAAAGGGTATGACATTTTTCACGAAACGAAGGACTAATTAGCGCCAGCTTAGGGTATCATACAAATACGACAATGTCGCAGTTAAGTAGCTGACCGAAGGCCGACAGAAATAGTTCCAAGCCAGAAAACGTCCATGCCCCACATAATGGAAGTAAACAGGGCTCTGATAAACACGGAACACTAGCAGCAAAACGGACCGTAGGGAGAGCCAGTCAGAAATGGAAAAATCCCTTCTTTTTCTTCTTCTTTTCATTGTCCGTTGCGGCCCCCCCTGTACTGTTGACTGACGTGGAGCTAGTAGTATACGGGGAGGTCGGGCTGGGTTTAGAGAGCTTTCCGCTACGAGCAGACGATCCGGAGTCCTTTGGAACATCAAGCGTTGGGCGCTGTGAGGGAACCTGGTCAGCAGTAAAATACTTCTGGTCATAATACTCCTGGTAGGATTGATGGGCAGCATTCGTAGAGACCCCGTTAGGAACTGCACGGGACCCCACACCACCGAGTTCCAGGACTTTGAGATCGTCAATAAATTGTCGAGGTGTGATTGTATGCGTCGATCCTGATTGTTTTGCCCTTCTTTTTAATGCTACAGAAACACGAGTATGTGTTATACGTACCGATATAGATATCTTTATTAAGCGATCCGGCCAGCGCATAGCATTCTCGGACCTCTGAACATGTCATCCCACCAGCCATGAATACGATTATCCGTTGGCGATTATCGGCTGGTGCGCTTGGTCGCGCTGCTTTATGCCAACTCGGTTTTGCACTCCTAAGGGAGGAAGTGTGCGTTGGGGTTGCCGTGGTTGCGGGGAGAGTTGTAGTGGACGGCGCGTCTTTGACATAGGGGAAGAGAGAGAGATCGAGCTTGTTGCTCACATGATCCTATGAAATGTCAATAAATAGATCACAGCAAAAAGCAATTGAAACCTACTTCGATGACCGTGCGGAGGAGGGGTTTGTATCGGGACAATTCATACTCTTCTTCTTGGGATGGTTTCTGTTTCAGCTTCTTCTTCGTGTCCTTATCTGTGGGCCCCTGAGATGAACCCCGTTAGTAAGAAATTGCGACACGTGGCAACGGCAATGCAACTCACCCTGGTTATCCGTACGCCGAGATGTGACAACGAATTAACAGCATCTTGTTCTGCTATGCTAAGCCGAGCATGTTGATATAACCGTCGACGGTCTTCGTCGGGAACGCCATCGCGGTGCATGATATACAGAGCAACCATGCGGACTTTGTTGAGATTTCTAGGGGTATCAAAGGGGAACGTTGACGCGGATCACACTAGAGAAGAGCTCAGAAACTTACATGATTTCCTTATTATCCAGGAGGGGTACCATCTCCTCGACTAATGTTTTTGGAGACTTGCCCTCAGCAGTCAATCCAGTCGCGCAGCACTGGACAAGGATTACTCAGACCAAACAATAGCAACAAACGAATACGGCGGCACCTGCTCGACGTTGGCGACCTGTGAAAGCTTATCTTTTTCAAAAATGCCCATACATTCTTGGGCCATATTAAGATGGAGTGAGAACTGTCATGGCATCGTCGATTTGTGCGATTTATCAGTAGTGTGCACCTTTACCTTTTCCCGTTGCTCTTGGTATTGAGGTAAGCTTGCAAGCATATCCTTCATATCGTTCAGACTAGCGGCTCCCTCTCTGTGACGGCGTCGGCAACAACGAACATCCTCGTCAAGTTCAGCTTACCCCTTGAACCCAGCATTTTCTTCCATGAACTTATTGAAGTCCGCCATGAGCTTGTCAATAGCTTCCCGCATGTGCATATGTCTCACGGTCGTCCACAAAGTGTCTGTCTCGGAAAGAGTGGCAGTTTTGTCTTCGTACGCGCCAAGAGAAGACTGGAACTTATAGCTGGAGACACGAGATAGGTCAGTAATTCTCCGACTATCAACGGTAACGTACGTGTATTTTGTTCCGTCCTCTATTGGTAACAGGTCGTTGCACATAGCTTGGTACGTGAACTCGTGAATCAAGGGCGCGACGACATCCATCGAACGATCAGTGATTATAAGGGTACCGCGCGGTCGCGGCGGGTCTAATGGCTTCTGACTCGCACGCGGATGAGAACCAACACCAGCTCAAGCACTGCTACAACAAATACTCACAGGGAAATCAGGGCTATTACGTTTGTGTTCGTCCAAATTTCGTTGTACCATGAACGCCAACAATTTAGTTACAAATTCTGCGTCCGCAGCCTCGTATGCACGAGCGGTGTCACCTCGGGCAAGGTTGGTTCGCCATCGATTGCTTGCTTCTGAAGGGGGAGGTGCACGAGTTTGCGCATGAGGTCGGAGCGGGCCGAGCGGGAGATGATGGGAAGGGAAGTAATACCGAACATAGGGATATTCATTGAGGGTGATGCACAGGTTTGTTATCTATGCGTGTTCCAGCTCAGGTCGGCAAAGGTGGCCGAGGTTCTCGATGCTTACCGACTTGCTCACAAACAAAAGCTCTTCTTCTAAACGCGACCGGGTCACTCTGAACGCAGCATCGTTCCGCGGCGGACCGTAAATATTGAAGAACAGGCCGGGGAAACCAAGAGTGAACGTTTGTGCTTCTACCGCTGGAAGCACCTGATCAATACGAAACCTGGGGTCTGAGCCTGAAGCCTTACTCACCCCAGAAGTTCAAAAAGAGCTCCTGCAAGCAGCGAAGGAAAGGCTCCGCGGGTGATGAAGTCAGACGTTGAAACAAAGGTTCGGAGAGACCTGAAGCGAGTCCAATCTACAGCACTCCAAGCTCCATACAAACGCACCCTCGATAAAGAACAAGTGGGCACCAAGGTATTGCTGTTGGTCGCTGGAGAAGTCCTTGATAACCCTCTCGACGTTCTGCGTGGTAGGCATGAGGATGTACATGGCGTCGAATTGCTGGGGCTCCCGGTAGTTGGAGATTGACTCAATCACTGCGTGTAGCACACCATGAGGTCTCGGACATGGGTTGAGGTGAAGAGGCTGCATACGGGTGACATTCTCCTCCAGAATATCGAATTGTTTGAGCACCGAACCAAGTAACTTCTGAGAGTAGTCGTCTACGACAAGGATTTTCCATCGACCTTGCGGGTCGACAGATCTGATCGCTTGGAGAAATTCTAGATGCTACGTGGTGAGTTGACCTTGACATGAAAAGATACCGGCCATACTTGCACGGACGGTGGCGACAAGCGAGGACATGTCAAGTACAGTGCCGGATCGAACCAAGACGGAGTACGAAGGATGTAGTGTTGGCCGTCAGGCTTTCGAGGACACTTTACCAAACTCGGCCATCTCCTCAAATCACTCGCGTAATCCAGTCATCATCCTTTGCCAAGAAAATCTGCAGGAGCTCATTGCAACTTGATTGAATACAGTATGAAACTAAAGCAGTAGTGAAATTAAAAGAAAAAAGTCTCCATCCGTAAGAGTAAGAAAATCCGTACGCGTCCATCCATCGCCGAGGTCATCTACATCGCCTGGAAGTCAGAAATTAGTCGGGAGAGTGGAAGCTAACAAAAGATCAACCAATTGCCGTCACAGCATGGATACGGCCAGTGCCAATAGGGATGCGATGGCAGCAGGTAGAGAGACAGCAGCGTTCAATGCAGTACCGCTATGTTGCGAGGTACTACTACCACTAGAACTACCGGCAACAGTGGTGTTCGTGTAAGGGAACGTCTTGTTTTGGTTGCTCTCACGGTAAAGGTTCGTGGCGGGAATCGCATTGCAGTGACCAATAGAATCAAACTATGGCACAAGACTCGAGTAGGCAGCAATAGGATGATGACGGTAAAAGCTTACAGTCAATGGGGGTTGAAAGGCCTCAGCAGCGGGAAGGGTATAACCAATAGCAAGGTCAACGGTTTGCGCATACAAGTCATGTTCCAAAACGATAAATCCGGTGTTCAAGGTCGTCGCGTTATTGAGGATAGCTTGGAAAGTGGCGTATGATTGTGGACCAGTCACAGTACCACCAGGAACTCTCCAGTCTGCGTTGACGGTGAACCAAAGTAAAGCTTCAGGCCCCATACTGTCTTACCGTTGGTATCGAAGGCAGCACCAGAAGGAGTACGGGTCCATATGACTGGAACCATTCCCATGGCCAGAGAAATAGCGCGAACACGATCGTCGATGTCACCATAAGGGGGACGCATTAAAGTGGGCGTAACACCAAGGACCTGCTTGATGGCTTTGCGAGTGTACCCTAATTCGGCAACGACTTGCTCGGTGGTAAGCATCGTAAGGGGCTGAGCCTGGGTTAGCAGCGGAGGGGGAGCGAAGGGAACGGACTGACTCTGTGGGACCAAGTATGAACAGCGATCTCATGACCAGCCATGTACTCCTCGACGAGTACCTGAGGACGCTCGATAACGCGAGAGCCTACAACGAAGAATGTAGAAATGAGTTTCTTCGAAGCGAGGTACTCGAGTAGTTCCCTGAAACATAGTTAGAGAAGACGACGTCATAAGACCATTTGACTCACTGGGCTGAATGGCAACCAAAAAAATGAAGGGAAAGCAAATGAGTACACTGTGAACTCGGCGAAGTGAAAGGGGAGCACTGACTATAGAAAGCAGGACCGTCGTCAAAGCTGACACCCCACGTCATTTTAGTTGGGCAAGAAGTGATATCGGTAGCGCGGGTATAACCACCACACGTCCACCAGCCGCGACTAGCGGCCTGCGCGGCAGCGGCGGGGTCTCCAGCACACGACCCATCGTGGGTGGGAGCGATATCGGGAATGTCAAATCCGTTTAGTTCAGTCATCCACTGAGCAACTTCGGGAGCAGCTAACAAAACGGGAAACTAAATCGAGGGGTCAAATGGCGCAAGGAGTATGTGACATACTGGTAGGAGCGATCTGGTCCTGAGGGGGCCACTGGCCCGAAACGTAGACGACTACGGAGGGTGAGAAGAGATGCAGAGGTAAAAGAGGGGGACCTACAGGGGGTAGGCAGCTTTGGAACACCGGAGATCGGGGGGGTAGCACCGGCGGGATACGTAGTGGCGGGGGGGAGGGTGGGGGGGGGGAGCATGCCGGACGCGAGGGTGGCGAGTGGGGG
>JBBPKJ010000079.1:0-52898 GCA_038089195.1 Brasilioporus rufonigricans | reverse complement strand
CGTACACAGTTCTTGGAGTCGAGGTTGCCGAAGGGAGGCGACGTGCGCCAATTCCTGGACGAGCTACAGACGAAGCGAGAAGAATTAGCGGCCGTCGGCGTGGATATCAATGAAAACGATTACCGTTCAACCATCATTAAATCCCTTCCCGAATCGCTTGCCAACTTCGCATCGAGCCAGCTTACCGCTGCTCGGTTATTCAGTTCGACGAAGACCCTGGAGCCAGACATGCTCATATCAGTTATTGCAGAAGAGGCTGACCGCCAGAAGGCGAAGTACTCACCACGTGCCGACAAGGATCAAGATCGTGACGAGGCAATGGTTGCCGGATCGTCAGATGGATCGAGCGGACGGGGGAAGTCGAAACGAGGCCCGCGGAAGTGCTGGGAGTGCGGCTCAACAGAGCATCTAGCTGCCTGGCATGAAAAGAAGGAAAACGAAGAAGTGCAACCTACTACTGGTACTGCAGACGCGGTACAAGATGATTCCGAATCCGAAGACGGAGTATTCGGAGTCTGGGACGAGTCGAGCGATGACGAATTCATTCCGGGACTATTACCTGCCAAGTCGAATGAGGAAGACGAGGAGGAGACCGCGGACTGGTTTTCGGTTGCCGACGAAGATATACTTGACGACGAATGGGACCCGGAGGAGTCTGGAGCGCTGAGAGTCGAAGACGAAGGTTCTGTCGACTGCGTTGACCCTGCTGAGGAACCGGAGAGCATTGCCATGGAGTTGGCAGGTGCTGGCGATTGGATCGCGAGTGGGCCAATTGGAATCGATGACGAGTGCAGCGGCGAAGCGATCGCGCGCATGCAAGGAGCCCTAGGTGGGCAGTCAGTCGAGCACGGCGAAGACCACGTACCAGAGAAACCCCAGAGCATGCCGCTCGAGGGGGAGGATTGGGTGTCGAGCGGCGGGAGTGCTGATCTCACCGCAGACGACGACGATGTGTCAAGACGGCCTGATGGCCTGTGCGCAGAGAAGACCGCTGAAGGTCAAACGGTCAGGGTGAATACCAATGGAGACGGTCAGGACGCACCTAAGGGTGGTGCAGACGATCCAGGAGGTTACCACGCCGAAGCAGAGCCAGCGAGCCGTGCAGACGAGTTGACCGCGCCGGTAGATCGCGCAGATGCGACAGTTGAGTCGAATAGCGGCAAGGACCTACGAACGGGGTCAGAAGCCGACGAAGACGTACCTGGGCATGGGCAGGAGAATGCCCAATGCGGAATGAAGCCCCCGGATGGCCATACGAACCGTGACGACGAAGACCGTGCACCGAACCTAGTTAGTTCGGCGCGAGACCGCACAGAGGCGATGGATGTGTTGCCAGGTGGTACGCATGCGACGGACGACGTCGGAGGATGTCGAGAGGTCCATGGAGGCGCCAGAGATGGTCAACAAGGCCGCGATGATGGCGCAACACATGGCACCAGCGGCGACCCCCTGCAAATCATACCAAGGTCGTTAGCTATGGAACGGACAAGTCAGCACCAAGACCGAGTGGAAAACGTCCAGATGGACTTACCTGAGCCACCGGATGACACCGCAGATGCTGCGAACCCAACGCGAAGACCCCCGGACGTTGAGCTCGAGGGGGAGAGAAGGGAGTTAGCGAGCGTCAACGATAGACTTACCAGTGTCAAAGCAGACATGTCGAGGACCTCCGAACGTGACGTGGACGCCTGGGACAGGGCTAAGAAGCCGATAAACGTATCAGAACGTCAGCGCGGACATCCGAAGCAGGGGAAGAAGAACCCACCTAGGAGTGCTGCAGATGAGAGAGTCGACCCGAGCGCCAAACCGGACACATCGGGAGCATCGGAACATGCCAAGAATGCAAGGAACACACGAAAGGACCTGTGGCACGCGTCGGAACGCGTCAGACACCGTCTAGAGCCAAAGGTTAGAGGTAACTCACCTCCGAAGGCCATAGTCGAGCCACATGCGCCGGATGTCAAAGCAGGCGCGTTCAGGACTTCTAGACATGACGTGGACATCATCTACAGGCCAAAGAAGCTTACGAACGCATTAGAACGCGTTGAAAAACGGTCAGAGCGATCAGATACAGGGGACTTACCAGAGGATGTCCAGGGCGAGCAGCGCGACCCGGGAGGCAAAGCGGACGCGTCAGCAACGTCAAGACGCGATAGGGACGCCTGGGAATTGCTGGAGCAGCTGTTAGCAACGTCAGAACGCGATCGCGGATGGTTAGAGCACCAGGAGGAGGAGAACTCACCTGGAGCGGCTCAAAACGAGCCGGACGACCATCTGCATGCGCCAGACAACATTCATAGCGATCCAGGAACGCCTAGAAGAGTCAGAAACCAGCGCATCGACGGAATGGACTCACCACATCGAAATAGAGGGCCAGGAGGCCATATAGGCAGGCAAGGTCGACGAAGAAACGTCCAGGACTTCTGGAAGGGCCAAAGCGTTGGCATTAGCGACGGAATGGCTGGGAGACGACATGGAACCGATGGCGTAACGAGCAACGCATGCTGCGACTCGAAACGAGTCGAAACACGATTGCTAGCTGGAAATCAAGCAGGTCAGCACGAACAGCGTAAGCGCAGCAGGACGAACGTACCCAGGCCATCCAGGCCATCCAAGCCACCCCCACAGCACTCTAGACGACCTATTAAACGACCCCCATCGAAGACCAAGCATTTCGCGGCAGAACTTGGACTGCGCGTGGCTTGAGGGGGAGTGTCGGAATTGGCAAGCGCACGCACAGCCATGATTGCAACCCGCGCTGTCAATGACCGGTGCGCGCAGGGCCCGACGCGCCACATTACCCGCGTACCTACTGTCATATGGACTATCTATTCACCCGTATCATGACCCTTTACCCCTTGTCGGGCGCAGTAGTCATTTTTCGTATATAGTTTGTACCGTTCACTTTGGAACGCCTCAGTCCGTTGTACCGCACGCGACTGAGGTGAGCTTCTCATATCGTAGTTGTTACCTACTCGAGCTGACCGTACATAGCTTGCTGTCTCTCGATAGGTAAATACCCAATATAGTCCGTTGTACCGCACGCGACTGAGCTTGCTGTCTCTCGATAGCCGCGTGCCACATCTAGTGCATATTTCTACAATGAGTTCAAAGACAGCAAAAAGAAGAATTTGAATGAGACTGAGGATTCATCGAAGATGCTCCTTGCGTTGCTGATAAATTGCAAGGGCCTCAGATGTCAAGGGGGGCATACCGACGCACTGCAGCAGATAGGCAAATCTCCACTCGAACCACAGATGATGATGCCAGAGATAACAAATAAAGCCAAGCACTGAGGTTACTAACTTTCGTGTTTCCGTCCAGGCTCTAAGTCACTTATATTAGCTGTGTAGTAGCTACCTGTACTGTCTTCAGTAAGTCACTAAAGACGAGATAAAACTATCTACTGTCCGATGTAGGTATGCTTATGTAAGCTACCAAAATAGCGTACTAGCTAAATATCCAACAGGTTGGCCGTTGGAATCATACTTACCTAGGAGCTAGAGTCACTGACGGCATTCGCTGATAAGCCCCCTCAAATCGGCCTGCCTCCACCAGATTCGCAGAGGGTCGTGCATCTCAGCATATTTGTTTCTCATTGCTTGGCATACCTTGGGTCCTCTCTGTGCTGAATGGGTGGTTGTTCACCTAAACCACTTTGGAAGGGCCGCGGTCGAGGTAGTGGTCAGACGCCCTGACGAGGGCTTTCGCAGGCTCGGAACCGGCCTCGTATCGCTCATTTGCCCGTTCATGTGCGCACTATGTGGAGCACCGCCCTATGCGGACCTGGTCCTTGGGGAGTGACGGACAGGTGCAGCAAACAGAATTGATAACCTGGGCTACCATTCTTACACACTGACCTACGTTTAAAGTTGCGGCTTCGCTGCTCCCTCATCCTCCTAGTCGTGACTGCAGCGTCGTTGTGTAAATCGATCTGCTCATTATGATGATCATTCCAACATACCGATTGATATTAGTGTGCACTTCGGCAAAACCTTTCTACATAAATGTTGGTCAAAGCTTCGGTTTCTCTGTTTCTCGCAGGGGGGGCATATGTGGCATCAAAAGAATACACTATTACGAGGGTATGGCATCAGAACAGTTCTAATGTGTGGCTGCCAACCGATCACCGGCTGTTTCCTTAAAGAACTTCAATTTGTTCAGCTCTGAGCAACTTGGTCTGGCGACCTCACATTAGTTATAGCCCATAGCGTTTGACACCATGGCCTTGTTTAGTACATAAAGCTCCATTTTTACTGCAAAAACCACCGGAATATCGTATGCATGTCCAAGTAGTACCTAAACGAAGTTAATAAAGGTAGCGGAATCCCTTCCGACGGCGGAGGGCTTCTGCGAACGTGATGCCTTCCAACCCAGCTGCTTCCTCGATCCGTTCCCGCTGATCTTCCGTAAGTGCCTGTTCTTCTCGTTCCATCTGTTTGTTCTCGCGTATCAACACTTGTCGCATGACTAGCAATCCACGTGAGCGTGTGTTTGACCGAGACAAATAAACTAGGTGTGGGAGGCACACCAACATACCCAAACCCAACACGCTTGCGAATACGAGACCGCAGAGTGAGATAACCATTGACTGATGGTACGCTGGACCCCACTTGGCTTTCCATACATATGACCCCATCCTGAAGAGGTTAGTTTATTACTTGCCCTTTACACTACCTTCTAGAGTATAATGACGGACGCACACGTTTCCGAGGTTTCCTATTCCGTTGACCAGTCCCATGGCCACCGATCGTTTCGCAGGCGGACGTGGAATCGCATTCGAGACCCAATTCAAAACCAACCCTGTACCTGTCAGTGTCTCAGAACCTCTATGGTTGCGTGCAACACATACTACGTACCACAGAAACCGCTGGTCAAAAGGAAAAGCGAGAAATATCTTCCGCCAGTGGACATGGTTGCTAAACAAATAATGAGTCCGACGATAGTGACCCACCACCAAGCAGCCATATGGAAATAACGTTCTCCGGTTCGGTCTGTGTATCGCGATAAGTAGTCAACCCGCCCTCGGTTGTAGAGGTTACTCACCACAATCCCATGCATTGATCACACAACATATCGAAGCAAATATCCACGGAGGACTGCAGCAGGATCGATCAGAGGAGGTGTCAAACAAACATTGCTGCCGTACTCACGCAGCCATGAGAAGGGTGTCTGTCGTGTTATAACCAAGAGTTGCAGTCAAGCTAGGGGGTTAAACCTTGTGAAACAATAGTGGTAAAAATGAATTATCGGAAACCTACGTGGGGAAGAAATTGATGAAGCTCATCCCCAGAACATGAGAACAGTGCATGAACACGAAAATCCAAACCTTGACATCGCGGATAGCGAGCTTGAAACCATCAAAAATTCTGTTGGCGGGAGTCGATTATCGTACATTTTTGCATCGTAGAAAAAGACCAAGCAATGAGGAGCTGGCTAGAATCGGGTACGTACGTTGCATCAGACGAATTCTGATCGGCTTCTCCTACGTCCTCTGCAAGCCTCACTTGCACCAAACGGCGTTCCGCAGGAGACATCCATCGCGTGTTATGGGGCTGACATGGGAATGTTACGGTCAATAGATGAATGCCATCGAGTTTCTCATGCTCACGAGATCCGGGAGAAGCCACCTGAAATGAGAAGGAAGATAAGGTTCCGAACCACGTTCCCCTACTATCAAAGTTGGAGCACGTACATAGCCAACAGACCTATGAATATTGTGATAGCCCCCTATAGACAGATTCAGCATATCTGGTTAACGATGACTCAAGAGTGGTTCGGCGGAACCAGAAAACACCTCAATGTAGAACAACCTTGGAGGCCCGTGAACATCGGTCCCATAGAGAGGAGCCCGGATACTTACCACCTCCATGCAGTAATACCGAGTTTTCCCTGCATAGATCCCAGAATCCCGGCAGCTATAAACTGAGAACGGACACGAGTTGGAAGGCCTCCTACACAAAAATCGGGCTCACACTACCAAATGCATTTGATATCAATAGGCCGACAAATAAAATGGCAGAGCGTAATGAGAGTTCCTGTGAATGTGAGGGCATGGGGGAAAGAAGTGGGATAGCGAGGTTACCTCCTTGGTATACCATCTCGACAACAGGTACATCGAACCAGGATAGAAGGCCGCCTAAAGTGATGATTGAGCCAGATGGTGATGATAATAAAATGACCTATACTTCAGGAAGCCCAATGAATATACGACAAACCGCAATTCCAGTAAAGTCTTTCGTGGTCTGCAGGGGGATCCATTGAGTGATGTGTCATGAGCTCAAGAAAGCTATGGCTGACTCCAGTCAATGCGCTTGTTAAACCCCAGGCAATGACACAGGCTGAAATGTATAGGGACGGTCTTTATGTCATACGGGGACCGTCAATCAATGGAGGCTCAGTTCTGTGCACGATGTACTGACCTAGATATATAGCCAAGGATCTGTGTCCATCTTGAAGACGAGGATACAGCAGAGAATATCTATCTGGACGTACCATGTTGGAGGGAATTTGCGCAGGGGCGTAAGATGTATAGAGTACGGCAATGACAGTGGCGTATTTGACGTCTATACCGCAGTGAAGTGTAAACTTGTACTAAGTGGGGACCACATTCACCATTCAGACCAAGATCTGCTTCTAGGCCCTGAAGTCTCGCGGCAGTGACAGCTACACGCTAGACACTCAAACCCGTGAGCACCAACGCTAAGCGGTGATAGTGAAATAACTCACATCAATGTAATTCATCAAATAGATGATCACCACGGTGGGCATCAACCTCATGTCGAGCTTACGCACGATATGGCGCTCTACAGCTTTCCTGTTCTCTTCTCTGAGTAGGATAAAGTCATCTGTTTTGTCCGTCTCGTCTTGTACTGTGGCCATATTTTCTGTGAATGAGTCAAACTTCTGCTCTCCGGGCGACATCGTGCAACGCAGTGTTTGAAGAGCCACTAGTGGGGAGACCCTGCAGGATAGCCTGCCGAAAAACCCATCCAGGTTACTTATGCATGGTATTTATGCGGTGTTCTCACAATAATATAGATGTTCATGTATGATGCTACTGACCCCATGTTTACGGTGACTTTAGTGCTTCGCTAAGGAGAAAAGTTGTGATTTAGAAAAGGTTCAATGTACCAATGATCGAGTACGCACCGAATTCCTTTTACGCGGGTGATAGTCAAGGGTTCAAGTGTTCTTTTTTTCTCGCCGCAGGGGCCGGACACGCAACATTGAAGTGTGTAGTATTGCCAACCGATCATCGGCTCAATTTCAAGAACTTCATGTGGTTCCTCGGCAGAATCCTCGCAGCTGAGCTTCCGCTCTCATGCACATCTGACCCCTCGTTGCCAAGGAATTTTGAACATTCCCCGTGTCCGGGTTCGACTTCGACTGTGAGCCCCGCGGCTTTGAAGCTGTTGTTTTGACAGTGGTTGAACGGGCGGCAACCATATTACCTTACACATCGGGATTTCCAACATTTTGCGTTGCATAATGGTGTAGTGCTTCAAGCTCTGTTTTTCTTTTTCTGTTTTTCGGACAAGAACAGCCAGAGTGTTGGATAAACCGGGGTTGTTTTAGGTTTGCAGATAAATGTAGACATCAAAACAGGCTCAAATGGATTGGATACACATGAAAATGTGTGAGTGAACCACCACTATTCTATATTGATGATAGGTAACATTAATCACGGCGGAGCATAGTGTGTCACTCAAAACCGGCAACTGGCTTAGGGTCTTAACACGATGGTGATGTAGCATACCCTATTGGGTGATATTAATATGGTAAATGTTAATCCATTTGGAGGGGACTGTTAGAGACCGGAGTACGTTAGTCTACCTTGTCTTTGAACATGGTACTTCCACCAATGAGAAACTATCAAGAGTCTATGTAGTTATGGACTTCATTGAACACGATCTGAAATCCTTGCTCACCGTTATGCCGTCACCGTTTTTGCAATTGGAGATCAAGACGCTCATGCTCCAGTTACTGTCTGCAGTTGCTCATTGTCACGCCAACTGGATTCTTCATCGCGACTTGAAGACAAGTAACTTGCTCATGAACAATAGAGGAACCATAAAGGTTGCAGATTTCGGTCTAGCCCGAAGATACGGGGACCCAGTCGGGGTCGGTGGAATGACTCAACTTGTAGTAACGCTCTGGTACAGGTCAGATGACCTTATTGTGTTTGTTTCGGTCTAATTATTATGTTTCTAGAGCACCTGAGACCCTACTTGGCGCAACCACCTACTCGACTGCCGTCGACATGTGGTCTGTCGGTTGCATCTTTGCGGAGTTGCTTCTCAACGAACCGCTCTTCCAAGCAAAGAACGAAATCGAGTTGCTTTCCATGATATTTAAACTCCTCGGTCCGCCAACAAGTAATTCATGGCCTGACTACCTTCATTGAAGCCGGCGAGAGGGCGGTGAGTTCCTTTTGCATGCGGTCCGCAATACCCGGGAACATGGTGGTACCGCCAGAGAGGACGACGTTGCCATAGAGATCACGACGGATGTCGAGATCGCACTTGAAGATCGAGTTGTAACTGCGGAACGCATATCAGTGCCAAGCACGCGCAGCCTACCGCGCATCCGACTCACGCCGTCTCTTGTATACCTGCAGCTTCAAGACCAAGGAAAGCGGGCTGGAACAGCGCCTCTGGAGCGCGGAAGCTGCGCCCGATGTCAGTTACCCTACTTGGCCCCTTGTCTGACCTAAGGCGCTTACCGCTCGTTGCCAATGGTGATGACTTGACCGTCAGGAAGCTCGTAGTTCTTTTCGAGCGCAGAGGACTGAGCCGCAGTCTGCAACTCCTGCTCGAAGTCGAGAGCAACGTAGCAGAGCTTCTCCTTGATATCCCTGACGATTTCACGCTCGGCCGTGGTGGTGAAGGCATAGCCACGTTCCATCAAGTTCTTTAGGGCGTAAAGACCCTTCCACGTTTGAGCAAAGCCTTCATAGAAGCCAAGTTCTTCCCAAATCTCGAAGCCCTTTTCGCGTCCCAGCGCCCGACCCTCGATCAGACCATGGATACGGCCGTGAGCATATCCATCTTTGTATCCGGCGTCGTAGAATCTACAGAGACGTTGAGCAGATGTGATCTTCAATCAATTATGGGGATCGCAAACCCCTGTTCGAGGTCAACCAAAGACTCGAGATCGAGAGTACCTGTCATCGTGATGTTAGGAAACAGTGTCGCAAAATAGGGGCAGATCGGCTGATATCCATGCCGCCCATACTTATTACGACGTCTCTTCTTTTCTTTCTAGTACTCCAATCCATAACAAAGGGCCAGCACTGTTATTATGGAACCTGACTTGTTTGTTGTAGGATAGTTGGTTCAATTTATGCGGTTTGCACTAAAAGCTGGCGATCGTACATGGGGTTTATATTTGTCTTGCGCTAAGTTACAGGATAAAATACAACTTTTTTTTTCAACATTCTCTGCAGGGATCCCACGAGGCGACCATAGATCAAGAAACAAGCCAGATGGAGGCGGAGAAGTGGGAGGTCACAAGAGATCTGTGGCATGCATAAAGTTTTGGAGCTATTGAGGCATTAGTAAGAGTCCTATGGTGGTTCAATATCGTCTATGGGTCGAAGATCGGAACGGGTGTCGTTGCGGGATAGCAGCTAATAGGCCGTCCGGGCAGGAGCGGAGCGGACGAATTGAGCGTGCTCTCCAAATGGGACCAAGCCGACGTAATCGGAAGGAGAGCCCGTCTTGGAGTGAGACGTATGCCTCTGGCGGGGAGCACCTTGAGTCATCACGTTGGCGGCATTCCCGTGACTGAGGCTAGGAGCGGATGGAGGCGGGCCATACATGCTCGCCATGGACGATGACCTCGACCTCGTCCGGGATGAGGTACCCATTGCATCCGGGCGCGGCTGCTGGTGCATGAGAAGAGGAGGGACAACCCGAGATTGCATGTTGGAGCCGGGAGGAGGAACAGGAGGAGGAAGGTAGGGAGTCTCGGGAGAATAGGAGGCCATTCTGGGTCTGGCGGGAGGAGGGCTGTCGTCATATGGGGGGACATAGGGTGGATTATACTGGGTAGGAGAGGGCCTCTGGGGATTTGGGAGCTGGCTAGGGAGGGGCGGGGGCGGCCCCGCTGGGGGCCGTATCGTAATCCCCTGGGGCTCCCACAGAGTACTAGCGTCATCGGAAGTCGAGGAAGTCGAGGAAGCCGAAGCCTGACCCGCATGAAGTCGCTCTGGATAGCGCCCGCCGACGAAAGGGAAACGAGTGTCACTGTATGAGTCAAGGGACTCGTGCGGCATATGGCCAGCAGACTTGACGCTAGGATTGCTGTAGATCCGTGAGACACAATCCTGTATCCGGGTTATATGGACATACCGAGCAGCACTATACATGAAACTGGTATGAGGGGCACCGCTGAACGACGTGCTTCGTTTCCTTGACTCGACGGGCCGTGCTACTGTATAATCCGGCTCTGGGTACTTCCTCGACACGGACGAGCTACGGGTCCTGGACCGGTCACTGATCACAGGTCAGCAGCACTTATCATGCTAGCTGAGGACATAACTCACCGAGCAGACTCATACTCTTTCTCCGCGTAGACAATAGACCCGCTGCGATGGCGGCTATGGCCACAGCGGTGACTGTCGTAGGTATCGTTATCATATCCACGATCCCGAGACACAGAGTAGCTGGTGTGATGGGATGACCTTGCAACAGTTCAGGACGAAGACCAAAAATGTAGGGTTTAAGTACCCACCTGTGATCCTTGGACTCCTTCGGCGGCTTACGCGAGTGGCCGTAGTCGCGACCGCGATACTCTTCCCGCTCAGGATAGTATCCGTCTCTCTCGTAGTATTGGTTGTCAGGGCATGAGTGCTTGCTCCTCTCACGCGAATCCCTGTCCTTATAGCTGTAGTCGGAAACGAGGAGATACTTGGATTTGGTGTTATAGTCATTAGCACCCTTACGGCGAGAGTCCCTGCTGGGCAACACAATGTACTCAGGTCTAGCAGTGCATAAGTGATGGTATGTGTTGTGGATGCGAGTCGACTTACCGCACGTCCCGGTCGACACTGATAAGGCGGAGGTCTCGCTCTCTAGAGCGGTGCCTCTCATCACGACCATACGATGGCATTCGGACCTTGGGTTGTCCTATGGACAGCTATGATGAGATGTCATGGCAAAAAATTAAGTATAGTGGACTGACCATCGTGGTACTCATGAGCCCTGGAGCGAGAATGTCTGTCGGAGCGACCATACGTAGTGTCTGAGGACCTGTCGTTGTCTGTGATAGTGATGATTTGAGAAATGTACACGTCATAACCTCGAGAATAGACGCGTACCTTGGTAGTCCAAGGACGACCTCGACCGCGAGTGATACTTGTTATACTTGTCATCGCGGTCCTTGTCCTTGTTGCTGCTGCCGAATAACTTCACCATCTTGGAGAAAAGTGTGGTCGCTTGCTAACGAAGAGGGTGTAGTAGAAGGGTTGGTTGAGAGATACAATTCGCGCTGCGTTGGGGTTTTTGTACTGTCTCCAGGGGCCTTTCCGAAAGTAGCAACGTCACGTGGTAGAACTTTGCTGTAAGGTCGGCCAGAGTCCCGTTTCAACCGACCGCTACTACACGACGATATCAATATGACGCTGGGTTTGGGCGAGGCGATGGTTGGAAACGACCATTGGGTGGGAACTCGTCTCCCGACAACTATATGTAGATGGTCAGAGCCAGCGATCCGAACAAATCAGATGAGCGCTCATCAATCACAAACCCGAAAGTCGATCATGCATCCTGGACAGGGACTTAATCTGTCCATCTCAAGGTCGTCTTCGAGTCGGAGATGGAAAGAAGAAACCCAGAGCCAATGCCGAAGACAAGCCGTCCAATTTGAACCAACAACCGGGCAAGCGAAGTATGCTGTGCACCCACGGAAACTCCGCGCGCCGAGGACAAATAGGTCCGAGACTGTTAAGTACCTTCCTTGTACGAGGATATACAACAGCACTGAGGCCAGGCGTGGACAAGATGCAACTGTGAAGTAGGTGACTGTAGCCACGGTCATGTAAGTATGTGCGATCGCGCCGAGAGCTGCTTGTCTCCTTGTAACGACCAACTTCAAACAACTTGATTACAACGAGGGTGGGAATCAGACGTGTCTGGCGACGAGGAATGGTGTTTTGTGGGTATGCCGTCATCGACAATAGAGCCGTTACCAGATAACCAGGATCCAGGGAAGCAACAAGCGGGTTAACCGGCAGTGTGAACCTGTACGGCGCTTAGCCGAGACCAATAAGGCAGGCAGGCGGGTCGTTGGAGGTGGCACACAGCATAAGCAAAGGCAGCCCCGGAAAGATTGGGTCTGAATGGTATCCACAATTCCAATCTCATGCATGACGGTGAGGGCGCAATACAACTTCCCGATATTCACGACATTGCACGTTAAGCTTAAAGAAATGAATGGGGACGAGCGCTTGGGGCACGGCGATGATGCGCCTATTGTGTCAGGGGGACATTGGCCAAGACGCGTTGCGGGTCAACCATATGGTCAACCAGACTTGTTCAAGCGCATCGATGATAGATTGACGCCGGAGAGTGATTTGTCAAACGATGATGCTGAGAAACCAAGCATAAGTACACTGCAAAGCGAAACCATGGTATAGGGGAGTAGACAGAAAACGGTACGGAGGTAGACGAGCCGGCTACGGAAAGTAAGGACCAGGGGTTACTTTCAGGCAGAAGTGCCTCCTTTCAAACCTGTGTCAACCAGGGGTAAGTGGCACAGTCGCGTGCGATTATGACAATGTTACTGACCAAGCTAAGTTCCAAGGTCCAAACTCGTCTTGCCCATAATTTCACTTTCTTTGGTTCACCCTCTGATTGGGGGAGCTCCACCTCGATACCATCCCACCAGCACTTCCTCTGTAAATTGGATTAGCAAGGTCTTCGCTCCACAAAATATGATGAGGTACCCACAGCGGGCTTCCTCCAGAAGAGTAAGAGCTTCTGCGCAGTCTGCATCTGAGCATAGTCAACTGTGACCGGCTGCTCATCGTTGGGACCGGGCGGGTGGTGAATGATTCCTGTCTTGAGCAGCACCAGTGCTATTGATGAAATACAACACCGGTTGGGCTCCAGGGCGCGGTATCCCCACTCGTCGTTCCTATCGAATCCACTGAGACAAGGAGTTAGACTTGTCCTGGTCTCGGGACGCCGGCGGAAACCAACCTCATACACAGCATATCGATTAGGTGCTGCTCAGCAACATTATTTTCCTTATTGACATTCCTCTGTAGAGCAGTAAAGATATTCCGTTTTTCCATGAGATATGTGCCGCATTTGCGCTTTATCTCTAGAAGGGGAGGGTTGGCTATGCCCTGCGCGTCGGTAGATGCCTTGCCGTCCTTTGGCGGTATCGAGAAATACTCAAGTTCCTCCCGAAGTACAATAATGGCCTGCTTTGTCAAAAGTGGATTCTGTGATGTTGTAGGTCCGAACTCGGGGGAAGGCGAACCGTCCAGAAGGTGTTGTTGGGCGGCAAACAGACCTGGTGAGGTCGCGGTACCGTAAAATGCGTCCGAGGCGTTGCGGAAGAATGCGAGTACATATGCGAAGCAGTCCGGATCGAACTAGATCGAGGCCACTTAGCGAGGACTGAATGTAAAAGGGTACGAGGTGACATACATCGACACCATATAACTCTTCGTCCTCATCACCGTCTCCACCTTCTGACAGAGCAACGCTCTGGCGGCTCAGGACCAGTCCATTAGGAAACAAACAAAGAAGGACTGATTCCGGCAAATTCATGATGGTCTCCCGGTCCACGGAAAACCTGCGACCACGCAAGTCGAGCAAAAGTCTGGTGAGAAGCTGGGGTTGCAAGTTTGTTTGAGTTGGTGTCTGCTGCACCTGGGTGATTGGTGACGACGATATTGAGACAGCCGCCATGGTGAAGAGTGTGTTTGAAAGCTGCACAGATACTCGACGACCGACAACGTGGAGGTGAAGTGGTGGGCACAGAAGGTGCGGCCTTGTTTGGCAGGGCAAACAACGTGCCTTGCACCTTGCCCATATTGTCATATTGTCATATTGTCATAACTCCAGTGCAAAAATGATGGAAAGTACAGATACTTGCAATCACTGCATGCTAAATTGTAGAGGACCAAACGTGGGGAGGCAGCGCAAGTATCGTTAACGCGTGAACAGGAACGGGAGACACGTTCATAAAGAGTTCCTTACATCTGTTCTTGTACGAGAGAAGTAGGAATTTGGAAGGAGGGAGGAATGACCGAGTCCGAGTAGCGCAGAAGAGCAATGAACAAAAACGTGAATTAGGCTAACTTAAAAGAGGTCCATAACATTACGAGGAATCCGTTCATAGCCCACCACCCGATTGTGGTGGGGCTGCACCAGGAGGAAGATTCACGCCTTGAGAACCGCGTGAATACCGGTTCTGGGTCGGTTGATGTGAAGATGGCCGCCGGGGCCGGGCGACGCGTCTGACACCATCAGGTCCAGGAACCGGGCCATTGTCGGACAGACGCACGCCCCGCGTTCGTGACGTCTGGAGTGGGCTATAGACTTGCTGCATTTCCTCATGCTCGGTTGAGTGTGCTGTACTCGAGCCCTCATAGCTTGTCGCGACAGACAGCGGCATGGAGCCACGGAAGGGATTCTGCGTTTCACCTGGGTAAGAGTTTGAGACAACAGTCGCGGTGCGTAGAACCGGGGTGTTGTTGCCAGAGCGCGAAAGTGACTCGAAAGAAGTTGGGTTGGAGGCATAGTGAGGCTGCGGCGCCTGGTATGACGAGTAATCGTAGTGCTCGTAGGGTGACTCGGCCGTGCCAGGGCCCGATACTAGCCGATGAGAGGACGAAGAGGCCATGTCAATATAGTTCTCTTCGCTAGTACGCGAGACCCCGCCCGACGACGCTGACGGAGAGGTGCTTGGCCGACCGCCACCGCCGGGGCTGACAGCAAGGGGCGCCGGAAGGTGCAGCAACGCATTACTGTCATACCGTGGTCGTCCACCCATGCCGCCTCCGCCATTATAGGACTCCATGGTGCTTGAGTCCACGACAGAACCAGAGGGAGGATGATATGTATCCGAGTTGGACGTCATGGAGTATCGATTGCTGTCGGTCCTATTGATTCGTCAGGCGCACAGGTCGGTATGCGAGGAGATTAACTTACCTCCTGTCATAGATGGACTCCCTCGACTGCGCTCCGCCCTTCCAGCGCCTATCACGTTCGAATTCGGCACAGCGCTTCATGACGATGTGACTGGAGTCGAACTCTCCTTCCTTGTCACCGTGTTGTTTACCGCTAGTGTCACCTGTGATCTTACGTGTCTGCCCCCATGAGAAGTCGTCGAAATGCCAGAAAGCGTAGGCGGGTAGGATACCGTTCCAGATAGGAGGCGACAGTAGGTAGATAAGCATCCATCCAATGTAAGAAATCTTGCGAGAAGTGATGACGATGAGGAGACCGGGTAAACCAAGGACGATGGCAAGCAAGATGAGAGGGATGGTAGTATTGATACCGCCGGGGATAATGGAGATCAATATGAGATATACGGTGAATGTAATGGCGGCGGGCAGGACAAGTGTGCCAGCCAACTCCATACCAACGATGAACTGCATGGAGAAGCAGAACGTCCCGCAAAGATCGCGAACAAGTAGAAGTTCAGCAAGATTGTGGATGGTGGAGTTGATCCAGCGACGGCGTTGCGAGAGCAACACGGAGAAGGTGTCAGGGACGACAGTCTTGCAAACAGCCTGAGGACAGAAGACGTTCTTGCGCTTGGGGAAGGTCTTCAGCATTAGCGTCGTCAGGTACCGATCCTCTCCAAGAAGTAGGAGGTTTTTCTTGTGCAGAGTGTCGACAACGTTCTCGGAGTAGTGCTCGACAATGTCCGGGTTTGCGAGGATAGGAACCCAGTAACCAGTGTCGCCTTTCGGGGCCTTGATACGGTACATAGTGAAACAACCGGGTAGACAAGTCACACCACCGAACATGGACTCGAAAGCCTTCGTCAAATGATGAGAAATGTAGTACTCGAACACTAGAAACGCGGTCAGTACATGCACGGCTAATATAGGCAAGTAAGCTTACCCTGCATCATGGACACGAAGGTCTCAGACTTGTTGGCAATCTTCGTCTCACCACACAGACCCATGATCTCCTCATCATGTACCATGCAAGAGGACATCCGCGTCAGGGAATCGGGGAACACCTTGGTATCCGCATCGACACAAAGCACCAGTTCGTACCGATCTGGACTGACACCGGTCACGCGCCAGAGCGAATTGAAGAACTCGTATTCGAAGGTCGTCATGCGCTCGTCGAACATAACCTTCTGTAAGAATGCCATGAGTACGATCTGCGAGTCGCGCCGTGGAATTAAGTGCACAAGAATGCTTTATAATTATTGAATATGCTCTGTATCTACACCGAGTTCGACCACATTCAATGGGATTCGAAACATGAGGATAGCCGCCATACAAAGGTAGTGCGGTCAAACCGTGACATGAGGCACACCTTTCCTCCAGCTGTTTACTCGCTCTTGGTTTTCGTTGACCCTCTTCAGATGGCGTGCTTTTGCAGCAGGTGAATTGCCCCAGAGGAATAACATCACATCATCTTCATCCATTGCCACATGATCATCTGTGGGTGCTGATTGCATTGTTGCTGCTCCTGAGCCAGTCCTCCCAGAAGCTGAGGCTGCTATCCGTTTCTGAATTGCGATTGTCCGGTCATGTACAACCCTTGATGGACCAGCTGGTGCTGGAACTGGCACGGATGGACGGGGAGGCTTGGCATGTTTGAGAAAGGTGTTCACACCTTGTCCCCAGTGTTTGAGGGCAGCAGCACCATAGTTGTAATGCAGTAGGAGACCAGATGGTTTTGGCTTCCTGGTATTTTCCTTGAAAGCGGCATCAGTGTTTTGGGGTAGTAGGCGCATTTCAGACTGGTTTGGTTCCATAAGCCATTGCAGTGTATATCGGTCATTGTTTGGATATGTGATGTCATTTGATAGTGGACCGCGATCACGGCAGAAAGGGATGTCACTGGGATCAAGGATAGCATTTGGAGTCTGTGAATCATGATGTCGGCCTCCAGTAGATCCATCAGTGGGTAAATATGACACACCTTCAGTATGACGATATGGCGTGGATCGAAAGCGGCATGTATCATGCTATTAGCGAAAACACCATTTCGAATATCGTTGATATCATCGAGGTCTTCCACATCCTCATTGTCCTTTGGACGATTTGCTATTATAAGCTTCAACCACTGACATAGCAAAAGGAAGGGAGGCAATCAGTCGTGTTTCCAGTACAAAAACTTGCATGGCATACTTCAGAACCTCGCCTGTGTGGGATGATGTGCAGACCTTCACCGTACTGGGCCCCTGTCCACACACAGTAATCATCTCGCTCCAATAACTCGGAGCGAAAGTTGTCCCGTGTCTCGGTTGTTTCTGAAGTTACAGTGGTCCTCAGTTTTATGACTTCAAGGTCAACTGCCCCAACAAGACCTTCACAGGACAGACAACAAGGGATCAGTGTTTGCAGTCGGCAAAAGAGTGCAAAAGAAAACGCACCAGGGGTGATATTTGCAACATAAAAATAGCTACCCCCATCAGATATACCTTGATCTAGATCTAACTCCTCGCCGCCATCGCTGAGAGCCAGTCTCCCCTCCACGCCAAGGATGCACCAACCCAGGAAACGGAGATACTTCAAAGGCTTTGTAGACACAGAGTTGATGATACCTATGGGTATTTCTAGATAGAAAGAACGTTCGTTGGGCAGAAGAAAAAGCCAAACGTGATTTGCGGGAGGAGAAGGAGGGGGGGAAGACATTACAAGCTAACCTGATGGGCACCAACTGAAAACGACGGTCTGATAGGTGTAACAGATTGTGACAGAGCCAAACAGCCGAAAAAGGGGAGCTCGGAGTTCGGGCGACTGGACCGTGATGCCGTGGCAAAACTTGTTGGCTACCGTCAACAACAACGAGCAAGACTCTACACCGGACCTTTCTATCCTTATTTATAATTTTTCTTATCGTGTGGTGCCCCGTAACCAAAATCTCAATCCAGAGCGCATTGACTAACATGTCCTCGGGATCTAAGCGTCCTTGGGAAGGAGGAAATGAGGCGAAGCGAAGCAAAAGACCGAGAGAAGGGAGAATTCCAGGGACCGCATGGATGGGCCGTCCAAGCAGTCCAAGCCTCGGGAGAACACCCTAACCAATGGCCATGGCCGAAGAGACGACATACGTAGTCAGGATAGAGAAAGGGTTTCGGACCATGGGAGGAGCGACTACGGCCGAGACAAGTCCAGGCGAGAGGACAGGGATAGAGCAAGAGACGGAGGATACAAGAATGGTATCGGTGATTCTAGGTCTAGGCGGGATCGTTCTCGCTCACGACAAGGGGATTCGCACTCTCGACGGCATTCGCGCTCAAGAAGAGAAGGTTCGCGATCTCGAAGGGATGATTCTCGTTCACGAAAGGACGATCGCTCGCGGACAAGCCCAACAGCGGGTAGGGATCATGCCCCACCTGGGCCTACGACCGGAAAACCGCACACACCTCGAGCAGATGACTCTGAACGAGAGGAAGGCGAGTGAGTGTCACGAATCAAGACCCTCCTTTTTTTGTGGTGTTGAATCGATTTTTATAGGATATCACCACACCAGAGTCGTAGTGCTACTCCTGCGGCTATTGTGCATCACCTGTCAAAGCCGCTCTCAAGGCCAAATGAACCAACTCAAACTCCAGAGCCCGAGATGGAACTCGAAATTCCACCTTCGTCTCCACTTATCGAACAGACTCTCGCAGCACGACGAGCCAAGTGTCTTGCTATCCTTGCCAAATATCAGGTCCTTGGCAGTACTGACAAGCTTCCAGCTAGCCCCGCCACCCCGTCGGCACCCACGTCGGGAATAAGCAGAGCGGTCCAGCCGGCTCCCTCTGCACCACATGTTTCTGGCCTTCATTCATCCCTATCTCAGCCGCAAGCCTAAAGCATTGTCTGGACGCCTGCGCCCCCTGATTCGCCTGCCATCAAACGTGTCATGAGCGATGCCATTGGTGAGCTGCTTATTACCTGGCCGAACGGTACTAACATGTCTCCTCCTTTGCGCATTTAGGTAGGGCGATGTCAGGTTCAGTGTTTCCTAGTGGGGTTTTTGAACTTGTCAAGGATGACGAAGCGGAAACCACACAACAGAAAGTACAAGCTCGAGATGGCGAAGCCGTGCAGATATCAGCCGCCGATTACGACCCCGGCTTACATCGGCGTGAGGACGAACATCGGCATGTGGCAAAGGACGAACATCGGCGTGTGGCAAAGGACGAACCTATGGATATTGACGTGGTCAAGGCAAAAGTGGACGACATGTTTACTGTCGTGACAGGGGCCAAGCCGAAGGTGAAGCGAGTTGTCGTAAGTTCAGGGTCCGCTTCAATGCTTGGAGATCCGCTAACGTGGAACCATTATAACAGAAGACCGCGGTACCCGCGCTGATAACGACAACACTCGACTCTGCGTCTGATCCTGAAGGCTATTATTCCGTTATCCTGGGCGAACAACTGCATGGTGGGTGCTACCAGGTGTACTCGTCCATGGGCAAGGGAATTAAGTGCACAAGAATGCTTTATAGTTATTGAATGTGTTCCATATCTAAGGTATCTAGAGCCATAGAGTAATGTCCTTTAGAAATTGATGCCTTTTGGTCATGTCGTAAAGCTGATAGCCTCTGCATTTAACAGAGCCAAATAACCCACGTTGATGTGATTATTCACCCAAACATCATAGGTGGTGGAACACTTGCCACTGCTTCACATGCAAACACACCTTAGTATTGATAAAAATTAACTTGGTGCATGCAATGCATTTATATTGCGATACAAAGCCGAAAAACTATTCAGAATTCAAATTTGACAGTGGCACAATTCGATAGTGGTGATATGTGGTTATCCAGCCAAGTAGCTGAGAGGCACCTGTTCTGAATAATTTATTTACATTATAAGACATAGTTTATCCAAAAAATTAACGGCATCTTGCAGTGCAGACAGAAATAGCCCCTATCAGGTCCAAAACAGTGACAGCTGCCATAGCATGTGTACCATGACTTGGAACACAGAATGCCTAGCTGTCACCTTGTGTGCAAGCTTACCGCTGGCGCAAATGGTTTTTTGTGAGTCATGGTGTTTGTTTCAGACCTGCACCCTAGGGCCCTGTCCCTGCATGCCCCAGCCAGGAACCTTTTTGCACTTCTCCCAAACCAGGAGCAGTTCACTTGATTCACTCCTTTCTACTTTCATGTTGTTTCTCTGAAAACTCGGTAAATCATGACTTGGAACAATGGTCTCAAGATGCAGATTCTTCTGGTGTGCTGCCTGGTTCTCACTTGCCATGGCCCAGACATGTCAAAACTACGGGAGACTGATTGGTACTAGCTGCATCTGCCAGCTTGGCTTCAGTGGTTCTGACTGCAGCCAGCCCACATGTGGCGGTGATATATTCCAGGGATTGTCGTGGCTGCTGACACCAGCATCTGCGAACAAGAACATCATGTCCGGGGGGTGCAGCTGCGAGAGTGGATGGGGAGGCGTCAATTGCAATGTATGCCAGACACAAAGTGCATGTCAGGTGGTGTTCTTGGTGTCAGGACACGCGAATTCAACGTCAGCTGTGGATTCAATAGGACTGGGTCTGGGACAAAATACGATGATAGTGTATAGTACACAGCCGAGGGTGTATGCGGTGAGCGAGATGAGTTGCTCAGTTGTCGTGAGTTTCACCTGGCATGTGGGGTGACTAACTGAGCTGACTCTGGCCAACCATAGAACCTGACATTACAAGCCATTTACCCCTTATTGTCAACCCTAACTATTCTCTGGACACTGGAGCCCAGCCTTACTCCCATCCCAAATACTATGGGTTTTGGTGCCAAAAGGTCCATCTATGCCCAACTTTGGTATGCAGGTGTTGAGCAATTCTACTGCTCTGCTGGCGACTGCAACCAGACAACCACAAACTCTACTGTGGACTGGCAGTGCAGCAATCTCAAATGTACTTGCATTCCTGGGACCACATTCTGTGGTGCTGTCCCTGTCAGTAACCTCACTGACACTATCGATAGGCTGAGTGGTACACTGGGCATCTCCTGCAGCACCATTGATGATTCTGGACAAGCTACTTGTCAGTTCCAGCATTCCAACTCGACCTCTGTTGTAACATTGGCCAGCAAGTCACTTGGCAGAGGCGTTATTGCCAGTCTCACAGTCGTTGGCGCGCTGATAGCCCTCGCCCTGGTCGTTCTTCTATATGGACTGTTCATGCAAAGGTGTGCGAGGAAAGCTGGATTAGGAGTGCTGGATGGCTGAGAGAAGAGTGGTGGAATTGCTGTTGTATGGTCAGATGTGAGCTACATTGTTCCTGATACGGGAAGTTTCTTTGGATGGAGACGACAGACGGGACAAGGTAATTTCAGTAATAACAAAGTCATCCTGGACTCAGTGAGTGGCTGAGTTATACCTGGACAAATGATGGCTATTCTTGGACCAAGTGGTAAGCGAATAGAATACTACTCTGATGGACTATGTGATTATTTATCATCCTACCATTCCAGGTGCTGGAAAGACTACTCTCATTGAGATTCTTGCTGGAAAAAACAAGTCAGGCCATATCACCGGCAAAGTCAGCTTTGCCTTCACTATGGGGGCGTCTCCAGTGAACCCTCATATTGGGTTTGTTCCCCAGCAGGATGTGCTTCCGCCTATGCTTACTGTCTTCAAGGCACTTCTTTTGCAAGATTGCGTTTACCTGAAGCAGTGCCAGATAAGGAGAAGCAGGAGCATGTAGCGAGAGTAATGGAGAAGTTGGGCATCGAGAACCTACGGAACGTCCGTATTGGCTGGATGACGGGCTCCAAGACAAGAGGAATCAGTGGTGGTGAAATGCGCTGAGTCAGCATTGGCCTGGAATTGGTTGCCAAGCTGGATGTCCTTATCCTGGATGAACTGACGTCAGGTAGGCTACAAAAAACTCAAATTGGACTTGCCTGTAGTTAACATATGTGCTTTAGGTCTGGATTCAGTATCGGCTGTGAAGGTCGCCCAAGTCCTCCATGATGTCGCTCACGACAGCAAACACCCAACAGCAATCATCGCGTCGATACACCAACCAAGCTCGTTCCTCTATCAAAAGTTCAACACTGTTATGCTCCTGGCGCACGGTTGTGCCCTATACTCCGGCAAGGGCAGTTTCGAGCCTGCGCACCACCTTGTGGGGCACTCCAACGGTGCCGTCCCTGCCTATATGGTGGGCTACAATGTCGCCGAATATCTTCTCGAGATTGCGAGCAACCCTCCGACAGGACTCTTTCTTGCATCGTTGGGCCCGGATGATGGTGCCACAATAGGCGTGCCAGGAGCTCAGTCTGGCGAAATTGACGCCTTGGCAGATGCGTCCGAGAAGGGCATTATACAGAAAGAAGTCGTAAAGAAGCTGTGCTTCCAGAATGGCTGGGAGCTCGCCAAAGTGCCCGGGAGGCAGACGTACGCAGCCACGTTCTTGACGCAACTTTAAGTGCTCTCTGGGAGAGAGTGGAAGATCCTCAGGTGAGACTATAAACTGTTTGCGACACATGTTGCTGTTACTGTGGTCCTTGGCATTTTCTGTGGTGGTTTGTACTACCACACTGGTGTCACTATCACTGGTTTCCAGTCAAGAGTCAGTTGCTTGTTCTTCCTAGTAAGTTTTGCACCTGCTGCAGTGGAGTCTTGGCTCAATTGCCACAAGGGTGCCCTGATCGCCTTTTCAACGCTAAGTGCTCTCTACAACTTGGTAGAGATCTGGCCTCTGTTTTTGCGCGAACGGTCCAGCTCGTATTATAGGTGTGATACATCCTCAAAGATGTTCCCAAGACGCTTATGATTTTTTTTTTGAAAAGTCTGACTGCTTGGCTGCTGTCCAGAGTATTATTCGACGTCGTGCCCCTGAGAAATTCTCATTTCCACGATGTAAGTCTATGAGTTTTATAGTCAGGACAGTTCTTATGACCTGCCCCAGAACTTATTGGATGGCTGGTTTAGCCCATGAGGCTGCTCACTTCTTCAAATTCTTGTTCATCATCATATTATATACTATCCTGATGACACTCTACGTAAGTCCGTAAATCATCCTTCTCGTCTATACTAAACTGTAGTATTGTAGAACTTCCTTTTGGGCGCCTTGTTTGAGGATGGTGGTATTGCCATCCTCCTCTCTGCGCTCTCGGCACTTTATCAGATGACCTATGCTGGGTTCTTCATCCACCTCAACTCCATCCCTCTGGTTTTACGCTGGCTACAATGGTTTTGTCCTTTGAAGTACACCTTAGAGGCGCTCTCAGTTAATGAAGTCGGATCTGGGCTTCAGATACAGGACACACTCGCAGGTGTCCCTGTAAACGTCTCTGCCTCGTTAATCATGCAGCTGGTGAGTCAAATTGTCCAACCAAGTTCGTCCGCTTGTCAAACACGATCTACAGCTGTTCGGCTTCGGCTTGAACAACTACTACAGGGACGTGCTTGTCCTGTTTGCTTTCATCGCCGGTTTTGGCATCGGTGTTATCAGTATCATCTGGCTGAGAGTTCGGGAAAGACGGTAACTGGACTATTGATGTATGCTGCTACTGTCCTTGCTCTTTCTTAGTGCTCTCTTATGCTAAAGTCTGGGTCTTTCAGCTCTGTAACTCAGTATTTGAAGTCCATAATTGTCTGTTTCCTGAAGCATGATCCTATCTGTTCATGACTGTCAGCTGTAGATCCACCACCTAATGGGAGTCAAAACCTACAAGAAGATTCAAAGTTCTCCAGATGATCAAAGCCCGCAAATAGATGGGTCAATCTGGTAGGCCTCAATCGGCGCTCAGCCAAGATTGAGGGCTTGCCCCACTGTCAGGACATTCATGGCCTCCAGCAACGTGATGTAGCCATTGCCTGAGACGTCAATGGCCGTGAAGTCTATGCTGATGGCTGCATCCCCAGTATTGTATACAAGGTTCCAGCAAGTGCCGCAGTTTGGCAAGTTGTAGTCCCCTATGTCTGGAGCACCTCCGATGTAGGGGAACCCGGGTAAATCACCAAAGGTCTTATAGCCTTTGGTGATGAGCCCATTTTTGCCAGTGGAGCAGGCAACAGTGTCCAAAGATGTGTTCTTGTTGTTGTATTGTGTGCTATAGGCAACCGTAGACTCGGTTGTGAGAGCTGTGACGACAAGCATGGAGAGGATGGCAGCGACAGCGAAGGCCTTCATGATGTGGGTTAAACTGGCCAGGTGGGGGGCTTTTGAGGGGGCTTCGCTTCGGTATGGACTATCTTATATCAGCCCTCGAACCATGCCCATTTGTGGACCAGCCCGGGCAACATAGGCGATGAACATCCTCCCACCTGCCATGAGAACCCTTTGGTAGAGAAATGGCTTGATGTGCCCGTAAAGAAGTTATTGAACTACTCAGCAGCAAGGAGTGGAGCTGCTGCGACCATCAGTAGAAATTGCGGGGCGGCCCGGGGCATGTCCATGGCAAAGAATGTGCGAAGAAGACATTTGGCCATGCTGGTTCCGACGCAGCTGCTTACGGGATGCCACCGTCTTCGGCAGCAGTAAACGGCTATCTGATTCCCACAAGGCCCTCAAGTTGTGACTCAGCCACATAAAACGAGTAAACACATTCGAGATCGTCAAGCCTGGTCGAAGGAAGGGCCCTGTGTAGTCTTGGGTCATGGTATCACCTTATGCACATCGAATAACATGTGCGTCTGATGATAGCTCATTGAATCTAAAAGGCCGGAACTCCTCTGTATGCCACTGCATATTTGGATTGCTTCACACTTTCTTTGAATATTGTCCTGTTCTATTCTTGGCGAGGCGGTAATCCATCTCCCCATCAGCTTTCCCTCTTCCTTCTCTGGACTCGGACCCTGCTCGCCATGCCAGCACATACATTAATGCCTATTATCTCATGAACCCTTCCCCAAGGGAGAGCATGGATTATATAGATCAACCTTTTGTTCTTAGTGGTCAGACTTCAGTTTGAGTTGCCCACTGTTTGCAAACAGCCCAATGTACTCATGGCCTTGTTGCACATTCTCATTATGTGGTCTCTAAAAGAGAGCTTGAAGTCTAGTCAGATGTCTAGATACCTTATGCTCTTTTTGAGTGTGACTGTAAATTCTTGGGTGTCTATATCAAGAATGAAAAGTGGAGCATCCTCCTTTCCTATTTTTCTTAAGAAGTGGATTCCTTCTAGTCTGTCTGTCTTGGCTAGAAGGCTGAGTCTTGTCATGTCCCAATATAGAAGATCAAAGATCCTCTTAATCAGAGCACAGTTTTTCACAAGCTGTGCCTTCCTGGAATCCTGGGGTTTGGCCTTTTGCATAATGTCAATGGTGCCATCATCTACAAACATCTGGATGACCATTTCTATGTCCATCATTGTTTGCAGAGAGCCAATATGCTTATGTAGAACTGGGGCCAGACAAAGTCTGGACAGTACTGAGCTCAAGCTGGACCTCTGTTCTACTCTAATGGTAAAGTCCATTTCCTCAGAGATGTCTTCTTGGAAAGCAAACTGAGTCTTCTGCCCTATCAGATAGTTCAAGAACCATCTGCAGAGTAGACCAGAAAAGCTCTGTCTCTTGAGGATTTTGACTAATGTGTTGTGATCAATTAATGGGTAAAATTGTGCTATGTTAAATAGGAGGAGAGAAGTATCTGCCTTCTTTGACCAGCCTTCATAGATCTGGTACACTAATGTAGCAGCTACCTGGTCTGTGGAATTGTTAAACTATTGTTGACTTGGGCCACATGCTCTGAGTAACTCCAGAATACTGGAGCTGTTATATTGGTTGGTCTGAAACTTGGCTTCACCTTATGTGGTGTGCCTTGTGTAGGTCTGGTGTCCCAATTTTGGAGGGTCAGAGGTCAGAGGAGAGTTACTAAGAACTCAAGTCAAAGAGATGATGAACAAGACAAGGAGAGTCAAGTTCAGTCAGACAGAGTAGGACAGAGATGGATGGAGGTGGAGAATGTCAAGTTCTGTTGATATTCAGACTGAGGTATACAGGACAAAGTATGGAGATTATATAGTAAGTTGGAGGTGGATTACTAAGATGGAAATGAGATCGGGTAGACATACAATGTGCAAAGATATGAGGTTAACACAGAAGTGACGGTGTGTTAAGTTAAAACAAGAATGGAGAGATGTCAGAGTGACATAGGAATGGAGATGTTGGAGTGACATAAGAATGAAGGTGTCAAAGGACAGAGAAACTAAGATGTCAAGGTGAAACATATTCAAAGATGTAAGTACAGAAGTGCAGAATGGGTCTAGAGAAAATAAGACAAGACTTAACAAGAATAGTTCAGAGTTGAATAAGATAGTCTGGAGTTGGGTCCGGAGGACCAGAGTTTGACTTGGTGGAGTTTGGTATATGACAGGAATGTTGAATGGTTCTGCCATACTACATGAGGTGGAGGATTCCTTCTCTTTATGCCTCCATCTGCAGTCTTCTGACTATTGCCTTTTCAAACAGCTTGCTGAAGCAGTTGAGAAGGACAATTGGTTGGTATGCTTTAGCTTTTGAATAGTCTAGCTTGCCCAGTTTAGAAATTACCACTATCCTCAATTGTTTAACTGCATCAGGGTATATATCTGTTCTTAGACATGCTGAAAAAGTGTCTGCCAGGGACTGAGCTGTGTCATCATCATGAATAATGGCCTTTAGATGTTTCCAGTTGATGTTGTCAGATCCTGGAGCAGATGATTTGGAGGTGGCCATTGCCACTTCCTTGATCTCCCTTATTAAGAATCTGGCCCATTCCTTTTCTGGATGCTGAGAGAAGCTCTCAATCAGCTCAGTGTCTATAGGTACCCTGTTGGAGCTAGTGTACTGGTGGTATAGCAGCTTGTAAGTCTGTCACTCTGGAGGGACCAGATTCTCTTTGGATGTTTTTAGTTGGATGTTTTGCATGGTGGCCTTGAGCTTTGTCCATTTAGCCACCCTATGCACATTTCCAGAGACAGTGTCCTCCATCAGCCTATTGAAGTGTCATCTCTTGGCTTACCTTATGGCACTTCTTAGGGTCTTGGATGATGACTTAATCAGCTCAGCTACTTGATGCCTTTCAGCCTTGAGCCTGTGCAGATCCACTAAGTCTCCATTGGTTGTATATGTTGTGATGTTCTGTCTGATCACTGTGATCTCATGGTATAGGGTCACCTCAAACAGTTTACTTCTGCACACTTCTGGCTCCACCAGGGCTTGACTCCCTTGTATGTTCTAGGGTATTTGGTCAGCTTGATGAACATTTTACCCAGCTGAGTTCATGTTTCCAAAACTACAGCATTGACTACATTGGAGTTTGTATAGTTGTAATTCTCATCATTGAGATTTACCCCTATAATCTTTTGGGATTCAGCTATGAACTCCATCTTCACCTTGCTGTCTGAGGGAATGCCTGGTGGGCTCCTCTCTGGGTGGCTGATGTCAATCTCCACCTTAATAGAGGTGTGATCACTATCAGTTCTCATCTGGTCCAGAACATCAAAAGAGCCTCAAACTATTCTGTTTTCATCTACTCATGCCAGGTCAAGCATGCCCAGGTGTAGTTCAGCATTATTGGACATCCACATATATGGGCTGTCTGAAGAGTTGGCCAGAACAAGGTTCATGTGTTCTCTTGTGACCTTGTGCATGTCTGCTATTAGAGCATGAGCTGATTATTGCTGCTTGTGCTCCTTAAGGTCCTGCTGCCAGTTGGGGTGCCTCAGATTGAAGTCTCCTACTAATTGTCTTCACCTGAGACAGCCTCTGCTTCTTGGATAGGAGAAATCTTATACTGTTCCTGGTGTTTGGGTTGTTGTATACATTGCAAAGTACAATGTCTTCATCCCCTTTGGTGCAGATGGAGATCATCACTACATCCCAGTGAGAGAGGTCTGGAACAAGGGTGAGGCCATTTTTGGCCCATCTCCTATGCACATATATCACTGCCCTGGGGTTCTCCCCATGGTAGAAGACTATGTAATCTAGGTGGTGGACAACTCCAATAATGTCATCTTCTTCCTTATCCATCATTGATAGGGCTGTGCACACCCTTGGATCATGATTACATCTGCACCATCTGCTCAGGTGAGCATAAGGCTGATGTTGCTGCAGGATTTCTACATATTGGCAGAGATCACTAGTAAAACACCCTGCCTGCTGACTCAAGTATACAAGGTGTCAGGTGCAGAGGCATTGTCATTTCCTTTATAATTGTTATACATTGTATACACTAGTTGTTAGGCCTGAATACAAGGTCATCCAGATTAGGCATCTCCTCATCCTGAGGGGCCTTCTCCTTTTCTTTGCCTCTCTTTGCCTTTCTGAGCTCCATTTGGATCTCTTTCCAGTATTCCTTCATCTTCACAATCCACTGCTTGGTGGACTGCTGTTGCTTCTGCATTGAGAGCCACTGTAGATTGTTCATGTTGCATCTGAACTTGCAGCCCTTGTAGAAAACAGAGTATTCATTGTTACAGGCTGGGCATTTGTCATGCTCAGATGGGCATACAAATGTCTTCTTCTTGTCTGGTGTGGCCAGGGCCTAAGCCTTGCTGCAACACAGTGAGTACATCAGATGGAACTCCACTGAGTGATTCCCTCTGCATCATTCACAGCATTGTGTTCATGGGCAGTCATGAGGTTCTCCCTTTGGGTGCTACTAGAAGCACAGCTTGCATTGAGTGGCCATCTTTGGATGGTCATAGATGTGGCATCTTGCTGCTCTAGCCTCATTGATGTTGGCCTTCTCAATTGTCTGCATGATGTGGAGGGCCCTAAGGCCATCTGGTGAGTCTTTGACAGAGAATAGGAACTGACCTCATTTCCTTTGGAAGCCTTGCAGCCATCACAGATGAGAAAGCATAGTTTCTGGAAGGAGGGCCTTTATGACAAGTGAAGTGCTCTGAGTGACAGATGTCAGGGTCTTAGATATATTGAACTCCTTATCTGGCTTCCCCAGAAAGTGGTGCATGATGTTGCAGACAACAATTTGTTGTGTAGAGCCCCACAGAGATATCTCAACTACTTTCACCACATTCCTGTTAATCACCATGTTCTGGTCAAGCTTGTTAGTGATGTACTGCTTTGTGAGCATCATTCTGTCATTGATAGGAAGTGTGTTGAAGCCTATTGTGACCTTGGAGCCATCCTTGCTGTGAGAAAAGAACTGGTTTATCACAACAAGTGTGCTAACTCTCTCAAATGCACTAAGGGCAATGTGGTCAAATGCCACTCTCAATTTGACCAGGTTGAAGTCAGAGAAGAGTGGGGGGTTGAAAAAAATGTTGATTGTCTTGCCCAGTTCCCTGCCTGTAAAGGGCTTATAAGGTTTGGGCTAACACTCAGCAGATGTCTGCTGCATGAGCTCAGTCACAACAGCAGTGGATGTGGCAGGCTTTGCTGCCAGTGCCTCAGAGAGAGGAGTGGGGAGAGCAGGTTGCACAGGCAATAAGAAGACCACTTGCATTCTGAGGTTTCCATCTATCTCCAGCACAATGGCAGAGGGTAGGAATGGCATGATGTCTGTGAGTGTGGCTGTGGTCAGCTTCATCAGGATGTTAAGTGGCTTTGCACCATTGACTGTAATCTTGATGTGTTTACTTCCTCTGTTGTCTTTGCTCTTCTCATTCTTGTGACTCTTGTGAGCATGCTTGGACTTTGAGCCCTGGGCTGGTGGAGTGAGGGCAGTCTTGGCTGTGATCTGAAGCTTCTTGGCCATTGCATCCAGGGCCTTGACTGTCAGGAGTCAGCCTGACATCTCTATTAGTGTCCCTGTCAATGCCTCTGCAAAGGGCAACACATCTAGTCATGTGATGAAACACATTACTGAAACTAGAGATCAAAGCACACCTGCCCCTCTAGCTACTGGGAAGAAATAACTTCTATCCACTCCTCTAGAAGGCTGTTCACTCTCCTACATTATTTGCAACCCCTCAGGGTCAATTCGACCAACAGATGAGTGCCTCTATCTCATGGACTGTTACGCTAGACCCGGGTAGGGCCTAGGGTAGTCCTATTGAGCGTTGACTGGGAACTGGAAGGTCACGTGACCTGACGAGGGGGTTGCTTAAGTAAGCATCTGGATGGTCTTGTGGACCAACAAGGGTTCCCCTATTGAGAGGACTAGGAGCTACCGGGGTAGCGACGAGGACTGGGACCGGGATGTGGAGTGGTTACCACCTGGGAAGGGGCTGGTTACCCTTAGCTACTCACTTAAGAGTGGAGTAAGACTTGGGACAAGGGATGTATTTCCAGGTGGAAGTACAGGAGCTGGTAGTACAGGAAGAACAAGAGTGAGGAACTACTGCTGAGGTCGCGAGGGTTTATATACTACAGGTGACTGCTTTAGGGCAGGCACGGGAAAGGTGTAAGTAAGCGACCGAAGCAGAGAACACTAAAGTCTAAAAGAAGAAAACAATAGAAAGCTAAAGATAAGTGCGATGGGATCGGGTGGTGAGTAAGCACCAATGAGTAAGAGCCGATGGCATCGCATGATGACTAAGAAGAAAAGAGTAATTGGCCGAGAGAAGTCTGAAAGAAGAACAACCGATTATGACACATCCAAGATGAGTCAGAAAGAAAGAAAGAAAAGAAAAGAAACATCACTTGGTTGAATCGAACCAAGGATTTGGTGAAGCTATAGTAAAAGTGAAAGAAAAAGTGTAGTCCCCCAAGTGAATCGTAACATGGACAGAGGAGCATGCTGGTTTCTGACCTACAAGGATGTCAGAATAATCATCTACTGCAACACACCTGTCAACACTCATGCCACAAAACCCCTATCCACTCAAGATGCCACTTCACTCCTATTGCTGTCTAGCACTCCAGTCTACCAGGGACTGAGACACCTTCCCAGGCATATGGACAACACCTCTGAAGCTGAAGAAACACAGCACTCAAAGGATCTAGACCCTAGGACAACTGAGCCACCAAGATGACTGGGCTACCATCAGGGCATTGCAGATTCCCCTCTACTGCTACTGGAACACAGCATTCAACTAAGATAGAAGGGAGATAGATCTGGAGATGGCTGAGCAACTTTTATGACATCATAATTGCACTGCAGATCCTCCACTATTGCAACTATGGCTGACTTGTTAGAAACTCTCTAACTACACAAGGAGAGCTCTAGAACCACTGCTTCACAGCCCCCAATTTATTAAGATCTCTGATCCACTCTATAACCATGGCTTCTCTGATTGCTCAAATGTTGCCTTCTTTCCTTTGGACCCTCTTAACTCCTCTAACCCCTCTCTATGAATGCAGGGCTTGCTGTTAGAGAGCTTTAATTTAAGTTTGATCCCCTTTAATTACACTCCCTTTAGAACTATGTATATAAAGGGCCCATGTACACTAGTGGAACCTCAGCTCCAATTCTTCTTGTTGATCTCCCAAGATTGACTAGCAATCAGACTTCCTTTGGCACTCTACTTTGCTATACACCTTCAACCTCTCTCTCACCTCCAAGGCTGTGGCCCCCAAAGTCACTCTTGGTCATAACATTGACCTTGTCTTTGAGATTGAAGATGCTCTTGCACACTCCTCCAAACCTGCTGTGGATCTTCTCTTTGATGTCTTTAAGAGTCAGCCTTTTGGTACTCTCTAGAAGAGTTAGTTCTAAGGTAGAGAACTAGAAATCAGAGGCTGTGCAGGCTGCCTGTCTGATAGTTGTCTTCATTTGTCTGAACAGTGTGTCTAGCTTAGGGGTCATTGCATTGAGAACCAGTCCCAACAGGTGATACTGAAAGAGTGAGGGGGAATTCTAGATCTGGCAGACCAGTCTCTCTGTCTCTGTGGTGAAGTCCTGAAGGAGCTTGGATGGGTGCCTGGTGAATTTGTTGTCATTGACATCACCAAATCAGTTGCAGAGGCAGTGGAGGGACAAGACTGCAGCTCTAACTTGGTCTGATCCTCACCCCATACTCTAAACATGGTTGGTCTTTGGACCAGGGTCTCGGCTTTAATCTGGACCTAGGTCATGGTGACATCCTGGATATGAGGCATCCAGTCAGTTTCAGAACATTTCTGAGGGTTGAGAGTTTGTGGCAGACCTACCTATGCCTGCCCCTCTTCCTTCTCAGAGCTGGCCAACTTCTCATCACTCTTGGTGGGAGAAGTGGTTCTTGATGCTCTTTTTGAGATCAGGGATGGTGAAGAATCATTGCTGTGGGCTGACACTCTGCTTCTATATTCTAGTTGGACAGGGCTTTCAGAATGTGGCCCTTCAATGGTAAGAGGAGCTGTTCTAAATAACAGAAGGTTTGCTGACTAAGTTGTAAGGCTCTGTCTCTCAGATATAGATGCTCTAGTCACCTGGGTGGGCAAAATAGGGCTTGCACTCACATCTACTCAAGGTGGCAGGGGAGAACAGGTGAGTTGAAACTGTGGAAAAAATATAGATGATGGTGGTATGAGAACAAGGAGGGCTGATCCCTGTGTTAACAGGCATTAGCCTAAATGATGTGCTGGCAGATCCATCTAATGATCCTATATGGGCTGAACCCTTGGAAATCCAAAGTCTGTGGGAAAAAAAAAACTCTCTAGCCTATTCCTGAGGGGACATACAAGCCCCAAACATATTCTGATATGGAGGACTTCTGACTTATAGTATGGATCTGTCTTCCTTCTGTGATTAAAGCTATTTGATGGTGACTAGATGCTCTGCTCCATAGCTAGGTCTGTTTTTCTTGACTTTCTGACACTACCAGTGATTAGAAAACAATATACTCTCTAAGATAGCTGAGAAAAAAATGTTGGCAAGGGTTTTGTACAAGGCCACTGTGCCTCAAAGCAACTTTGGCAAGCTTGGCATCTGTGTCATCAGTGTCAGGATTGTTCAGCATCATTCCCACAACTGTCATAATCTTCATGCTTATCATTGATGATGACAAGCTTGATAATTACACTTAGAATATACCATTTTCAATGGGGCTTTTTGATTTATGTGTAGTATTAGTATTGAATATGACCTGAGTGAGTTCTATATGCTTTCCAAAACTGTAGCCATGAGAAATTCAATTAAATGCACATAAATGCATCAATATTCAGTTCTGGCACTGGTATATGTGTCCAATAATTCAGTGAAAATCAAAATATATTGATATTAGCATACATAGGTGCAGTTGAAGCATTACTGATGTCGAAGATGGCAGTAATATAGCTATAGAAGGGCAAAAGTGTGGTGGAGGTAGGAAGATATGAGGAGAAATGGACTTAAATGCATGTAATGGACATGGAGGATGCTGTGGAAGGTATTAGTATATAATACTAGCAAGGAGAGATGTGAGGGGCATAGTAGAGACCATGTACTGAATGCAATTGAACCACCAAAAGTTGCAATACATTGCTCCATTTAGTACAGAGTTTGAACACCCCTATCCTTGTGAGACTTGGGCACTTTTGGGCATTGTCTCATGTCACAATACTTGAAAAATGAGGTATAATGGTAAGAAGAGTAGTTTATGTAGCTATGGTGCATATATATAGACAATGTTGCATATTTGTACCAATATAGGACATTTAGAATGCAAAAAAAGCAACAAGAGAGGCAATAGGGGTGTTTTGGCATATGTGATTGTGACACTTTGTTGGTTTTACACATCAGCTTTGGGTCTTGTGGCATAAAAAGCCTATTTTTGGTGCTTCCATACATTTCTTCCTTTGTATATGACCTCTCATTTCCTAGTATGGCCACTAGCCAGTGCAATAGATGCCATAGTCATTTTAAGCTTGACTTCTTCCCTCTAAAACAGTATAGCAATGGTGCTGGACTGGAGTGGACAACAATTTACCTCTTGTATACAGAGAAAAAGCACCAGATATGAAGAAACAAGGAGAATTGATCTGTAGCCAAGCTTCAGAATAACAGTAATCTATTTATTGTCTTTATCAATGAGCTTCTTCTTCTCCTCCAGAGCTATAGTGGAGTTATCTCATTCCTGGAGCTGCTAAAACTCAGGTCTCCATCTCAATAATTCACCTCCAATCTTACTGGCAAATGTCAAGCCTCCTCTTAGAGGCTCTTACTCTTTATGGCCTCAATCCCAGTTGTTTGAGACATCAGAGCATGGCAGATAACACTGAAAATAATTTCTTGATGCTTTTTACTGCCATCATTCTCCAGAAGAATAAAGACAGCTGGGCTGTGTTATGCTAGACCTGGGTAGGGGCTAGGGTAGTCCTGTTGAATGGTGACTGGGAACTGGGAAGGTCAGGTGACCTAGCAAGGGTTCTGCTTAGGTAAGCAGCTAGATGGTTCAATGAACCAGCAGAGGTTCCCCTGTAGAGGGCAAGGAGCTACCAAGGTAGTGACTAGGACTAGGTACTATGATTGTGGAGTGGATACCACCTAGGAAGGGACTGGATACCCTGGAGCTACTCACTTAAGAGTGGAGTAAGAGACTTTGGAACAAGAGTGGATTGTGATGAAAGTACAGGAAGAACAAGAGTGGGGAACTACTACTGAGGTCATGAGGGTTTATATAGTACCAGTGGCTGCCTTTAGGGCAGGTGTAGGAAAGGTGTAAGTAAGCGACCGAAGTAGAGAACAATAGAGTCCAAAAGAAGAGAACAATAGGAAACTAAAGATAAGTGCAATGGCATCAGATGATGACTAAGAAGAAATGAGTAATGGGCTGAGAGAAGTCTGAAGGAAGATCGGCTGATTATGACACATCAGTGATGAGTCAGAAAGAAAGAAAAGAAATGTCACTTGGTTGAATGGAACCAAGGACTTGGTGAAGTATTGTAAAAGTGAAGGAAAAAGTGTAGTCCCTCAAGTGAACCACATGAATCATAACAGGCTGCTTCACCCTTCCTTTTAACTCTGAGCTAAAAGTGCTTAATGGATATAGCACTCTAAGTCAGATATAAGCAACAAGTCCAGCAAAAGGCTTGCTCCATATATAGCCAAATAATTGAGTAGCTGGTGGCCAATAATAGTCTCTAACAACATGAAAATGCAGCAGCAATGAAGAAGTATTGTAACCAAGGTGTTGAGGTAGTGATTTAGTCATTTTTTGGGCACAGACAGTGTATGCAAGTGAAGATGTTAGCTTTTATGCATATTTGCTTTGCTGTTGAGGTACACAGCATCTATCTGGAGAGATGCATACTAATAAGGCTGCAGATTTGCCCACTCTCAATGTCAAAAGCCACTTTGAGGCCCCTGGGCCTGCTCCTATTTTTACCTCTATCAACACATCTCCAAAGTGCAATATGCCTGGTCATGTGACTACCCTTATCTCTATACACACATCCTTGAAGCAGGACATGCCTGATCACATGACAGAGAACAACTACAGGACCAGGTATAAGACCAGACCAGTGTTATGGTTGTGTACCTGCGCTGTCATTTATTTCTTTTGTCCTTTCATCATGATCACATGAATCCCATTCCACACTGAAGCTTCTTCTCCTTCCTTCTCATCCTGTATTCTGACGATATTCTCATTTCACCTCTTTTCTAGTATCACTCTATCTGGACTCTCCCCTCATACAATGCCTCTGTTTATGACATTGTGTGTTCCTTCTTATCCATGACTAAGCCATTTCTTTTGCTGGTTCAAGTCCAGTATTCTCACTTAGATCATCATTTATTCCAACACTGGTCTATGCAGTGATGATGTGTTCCTTTTTCTGTTTAGTTCTATTTGTCTCTATGCCTGCCCTGAATCCTTGTATTATGTATATAAGACTAGCTAAAGTCGTCCTACAACTTTAGCTAGTTCTCTGCTACTTTAGCTCCTCACAATCTAGTACATTGTCTTGCTCATCTTGTGTCGCCTTGCCTAAGGGTTACCTATTGTCTGGACCAAGTGTCCTTGTTGTCGCCTTCATCTAAGGCTTGTCTATCCATCGTCTGGACTTAGTGTCCTTGTTGCCTTGCTTGCTGGACATTGTATCTCTTCATGAGTACCTCCCAGAAGAAGGAACATCTGTCTATAGCTGTGCTCGTCTGCATTGAAGCTATCTGCATTACAACCAGTGCCACTCATCTCTGGCAAGAAACACCTTCTCTCCACTCCCCTTAAAGGCTGCAACATCCCATACATTCAGTGCACACCCTGGAAATGGATCACTCTGACAGATGAGTGACTTTACCTCATTGATAGAGGAGCACTGTGCTTCCTGACCTACAGTGATTCAAAAAACCTATTCAATGTTTGATACTTTTGAATCTTAAGAAGAAGAATAAATTAAATTAAATTGAAAACATTATGAAAACATTAGTCAGCATAGTGTAGCATCTTGGCTTTCAAATGCACCAATAATCATGTGATTTGACCCATCCAATCTTGAGTTATTTAATCTTTTCTGATCCAATACCAATCTTATTCCACTCTGCCTCTGCTCTCTTCTATAATTCTGAAATCCCCTTGAGTGGCTCTGGATACTCTCCAAGTTTGATTTTCAGGATTCTCCAAAAGTGTTCAATGGGGTTGAGGTCTGGAGATTGGGCAGGCCAGACCATTACAATATAGCCATGGTCTTCAAACCACTTCATGGCCTTCTTAGACTTGTGTTCAGGATCATTATCCTGTTAAAAGATAATATCAGTCACCTCCTTACTATAGTATTCCAGACTTTGTTGGAACTCATCCTTCAAAATCTGAGTGTAGAGCTCTGCATCCATCCTTCCATCAATCTTGTAGCTATATCCTATTTCCTCCCATAGCATGCATCCACACATCATTAAGAATCCACCTCCAAACTTCAAGGTTCCTTCTATCAGTCTGTCACTGAGACCCTCTCTTGCCTTTTTCCAAGTCCATTTCTTTCCATCTGACCCCAAATAATTGATTTTGATTTCATCAGACTAGACAACCTTCTTTCAATCCTCTACTGTCCAATCTTTATGAGCAATGGCAAAGTCCAGCCTCTCCTTTCTGGGCCTCTTAGATAAAAGAGGTCTTTTCTTCTTTACCACTGTCTTCATCCCAACATTCTTCAGCAAATTTCAAACAGTCTATGCTGAGAGACTCTAATTTGTAATATCTTTAAGAGCTTTCTTGATTTGAACAGCATTTTCAGCTTTGCCAGTAGTGATAAGGCAAATGGCATAGCATGAATCATTTTTAGAAAGCTTGGAAGGACATCCTCCAGAGGATTTTTTCAAGTATGGGCAGTATCTGGAGTGAAGTCTGGAGATGGTGGAAATAGATACCCCAGTCTGGGATTGAATTTGAGGGTGGGATAGACCAGCATCAAGTTTAGAAAGGACAATATTGGTCTAAGCAGTAGAAAGAGCTTTCATGATGTTGAAAGTACTGGTTAAAGAGGTTGTTGTGGTGTATTTGTTAGCAATCAACATAAAGTTGAACATTGATCATGGGACCACCAAATATAGCACACTAACCTTGTTTTAAGTGGCATATAATTGTTATTTTTCAGTATTAAAACATAAGTCAAAAAATCTATTTAATAGTATTGAGTCAGAAAAGATTAAATAACTCGAGATTGGATGGGTCAAATCACATGATTCTTGGTGGTTTGAAAGCCAAGATGCTACACTATGCTAACTAATATTTTCATAATATTTTCAATTTAATTTAATTTATTATTCTTTTTAAGATTCAAAGTACCAAATATTGAACAGGTTTTTTGAGTCACTGTATATTAGGGTTCCATTGCTTCAACTGTGGAGAAAAGGGACACTATTCAAGAGACTGTAAGAAACCATGAGTAGAAGGATAACCCTTTTGAACCTCAAATCAGTGGAAGCCTCTTCAAAGGAAACCACTCTATAAACTCAAGTTGAAGGCTCAGATCAGAGCTGACTTGAGTGATCAAATTGATGAGCTATACACTCAACTGACTGACATGGATGAGGACACACCCTCAGCTAATGAGCTAGAAATGGACACCATGATCAATGCCTTACTAGAAAGAGAAGAGCAAGAAGAAGAAAGACAAGATGGAAAATTTCCCTAAGCTCAGAAGAATCAACTGTTGCCAAAGTACAGTATTACTCTAAGGGGCAACACTTCCATGTCCACATTGCCCTTCAAACCAATGGGCAAGTCCATAAAACTCAAGCCCTAGTAGACTCAGGTGCCACAAATACCTTTATAAGCCTAAAGGCAGTTGAATGCTACCACCTACCTATTCAAAAGCTGTCAAATCCAGTCAAGATGTACAACATAGATGGCACCCCAAACTCTAATGGCCAAATTACTAATTATACCACCACCAATATAACCATTGGAGATCATAAGGAGAAGATTCAACTTGCAGTCACAGACATAGGAAAAGAGGACATCATACTGGATCTCATCTGGTCGAAGAAACACAACCCTCTTATCAACTGGTCTAGTAAAACTATGACCTTAAAACAATGCTCTGATTGTGCAATCTGAGATGCAACAATTGTGGCATTAACCCCTGACAAAAGCACCTCTATTGTTGACTGGGAAGTTGATAAAGACTCATACCTAGCACTAGACATTGAAGAGATTAAAGAAGCATCGCTTCACATGACTCTACACAGACAAACCAGTTCAGTTGATGTGTTAAAAGATGTGCCACAATGATGCAATAAGTATAAAAGGGTCTTCTCAGAAGAAGGATCACATTGACTACCTCAATATTGGTCATGGGATCATGAAATTAACTTGGACAAGACCAAAGATAGAGGAAGAATGAGGCTCTTCCCCTATCCAGTAGCTGAGAAATGGCAACAAGCCATGAAAGACTTCATTCAGAAAAATTTTGAAACAAGGCTACATCCAACTGTCCAAGTCCCTCTATTGCTCACTCATGTACTTCATTGCAAAGAAAGATGGAGAACCTAGACCAATCATCAACTACAAAAAGCTCAATGAAATAACAGTAGAGGACCACTACCCTCTCCTCAAAATTGAAGACACCTTCCAGAAACTAAAAAAGGCCAAGTACTTCACCAAGTTCAATGCCAAATGAGGATACTACAACATTAGAATCAAATCAGGCTATGAACATAAGGCAGCCATCACCACAACAGAAGGACTGTTTGAACTGACAGTCATGTTTTTCAGTCTCACCAGTTTCCCTGCAACTTTCCAGTGAGTAGTGGAAGGGATATAATTGATTAAGGCAAGGTGGTCATCTATATTGATGACATCCTAGTCTATGGAGACAACCTAGAACAACACAGAAAGGATGTTGAAGAAGTACTCTGCTGCATAGAAGAAAATGATTTATTTCTCAAAGCAGCCAAGTGCAAATTCAAGAAGACAGAAGTTGAATATCAAGGGCACATTGTTAAAGAGAGCAGCATAGTAATGCAGTCCGAGAAGATTAACAATGTAGTCATTTGGGAACCCCTCTACAATATCAAAAGCCTACAACAGTTTCTAGACTTTGCCAACTACTACAGGCCCTTCATTCAAAATTTTAGCAAGATCTGCCAACCCTTATATGTGCTCTTAAATAAAACCAATGAGTGGGATTGATTGAAAGACTGTCAACAAGCATTCAATATGCTTACGAAAGCTTTCACCACAGCACTAGTAATCAGGATGTGGCAAAATGAACTACCAACCAGATTAGAGTCAGATGCCTCAGATTATGCTGTTGGAGCTATCCTATCCTAACTATATACTGAAGACAATGGGACACATAAATGGCACCCTATGGCCTTCCTGTCTAAAGCAATGCTACCAGCTGAAAGGAACTACTCTATTTTAGAAAAGGAGTTATTAGCCATCAAAACAGCCATTCTTCAATAGGCTGTTTTCATTGAAATGGCAGAACAACCAGTCACTATCCTCACAGACCACCAAGTGCTAGTCTATTGGGCCAAGTGAAGGAGCCTAGGGAGTGTAGCAAAGTGGAATGCTCACTACTCACCTGTGGGTGGTAGGAGTCTTACTGGAGGAATGCTGGAAGTAAGAGTGAGAGAAGTTGTATTCTATGTACCAGAATACAGACAGTATATATACTACTAGATGCAGCTAATTAGTAAGCGCATCATGTGATGTGTCTGTCAGCAAATGCTATTAATAGCCCACAGGCTCAGTCATCAGGGGTCATAGACAATAGATGAAATGTGAAGGTTGGTAATGCTGTCATGTGTAGTGTCAGCATTCATGACACATCTCCTGTGTATGTGGGGACATTAGTCATTTCAACACTCCCCCTTGCCTAGTGTGTGGTGTGCAGCATGCTAAGGCACATTATGACAACTATAAGGTATGAGCTGCATATGCTTCCAACTGTGTTACATTGAATAAAAGTTCAATCCAAGCTGTGAGTGAAACTTGGAGAACTTGATTTGCCCAAGGTTCTTGGTAAAGAGGTCTGCAGGGTTATCATTGCTGTTGATAAAGAACAAGTCGACTAGCTGCTCTTTGCAAACTTTGTGTACATAATGATAGCAAATGCAAATATGTTTAGAGTGCTTTTCTATGATGGAGTTCTTGGCAATAAAGATAGCCCCTTGGTTATCACTGGCAATAGGAATTGGACCAAGTGAATAACCAATCTCTTCAAGGAGAGATTGGACCCAGATGACTTGGTGGCTACAATCTGAGAGCATCATATACTTAGCTTCTGTGGATGAGAGCATGGTCATATCCTGATAGTGGTTAGTCCAGCTGATTACAGCATCTGCAAGCTTCAAGAAGAAGCCAGTCATAGATTTTCCAGAGCTGGGGTCTGAGCCCTAGTCAGAGTCTATGCAGGCAAGGAGGCCTTCCCCTAAGGCACCATCAAATGTCAGCAAGTACAACAGTGTACCAATAAGGTACTGCACAACATATACAGTAGGCAACAAAACCATTCGCATATTTGCATATTCTAAAAAGATTCATTAGTACTAGCTTAGGAAAAATAGGAAAAATCCAAAAGAAATTGTAGAAGATGCTCTAATATCTTAAGATGTTGCTTGTATAAGCATGACATCATAGGTTTATTTTTAGACATGCAGCAATAGAATCAATGTAACTACAACATTTGAACAGTTTTGTTGCCACTAAGTATCTACTAGATTAGTACTTAGTATATCCTCCCTTAGCCTTCAGTACAGCTGCTACCATTCTAGGCATACTTTCTATCAAGTTTTGACACACCCCCTTTGGTATTTTCTCCCACTCCACCTGACAACGCTCCCAAAGCTCCTCCAATCCATTGTGGGGGATTTCATACTCTGCCAACCTCCTCTTCAAGTACCACCACAGATGTTCTATGGGGTTGATGTCTGGAGATTGTGCAGGCCACTTCATAACAATGAAGTCATGGTCTTTGAACCAGTTTTGAGCCAGTTTGCTGGTGTGCTTGGGGTCATTATCCTGCTGGAAGATTATGTTGTCTGGTGTTTTGTTGTAGTATTCCTGTTACGATTCACTTGGGGGACTACACTTTTTCTTTCACTTTTACTATAGCTTCACCAAGTCCTTGGTTCGATTCAACCAAGTGATGTTTCTTTTCTTTCTGACTCATCTTGGATGTGTCATAATCAGTTGTTCTTCTTTCAGACTTCTCTCGGCCAATTACTCTTTTCTTCTTAGTCATCATGCGATGCCATCGGCTCTTACTCATTGGTGCTTACTCACCACCCAATCCCATTGCACTTATCTTTAGCTTTCTATTGTTCTCTTCTTTTAGACTTTAGTGTTCTCTGCTTCGGTCGCTTACTTACACCTTTCCCGTGCCTGCCCTAAAGCAGTCACCAGTAGTATATAAACCCTCGCGACCTCAGCAGTAGTTCCTTACTCTTGTTCTTCCTGTACTACCGGCTCCTGTACTTCCACCTGGAAATACATCCCTTGTTCCAAGTCTTACTCCACTCTTAAGTGAGTAGCTAAGGGTAACCAGCCCCTTCCCCGGTGGTAACCACTCCACATTCCGGTCCCAGTCCTCGTCGCTATCCCGGTAGCTCCTAGTCCTCTCAATAGGGGAACCCTTGTCGGTCCACAAGACCATCCAGATGCTTACTTAAGCAACCCCCTCGTCAGGTCACGTGACCTTCCAGTTCCCAGTCAACGCTCAACAGGACTACCCTAGGCCCTACCTGGGTCTAGCGTAACAATTCCAAGGATTGCTGGAGTTCATCTTCCAAGATGGAGCAGTAGAGTTGAGCATCCATCTTCCCTTCAATTCTAGTGGCATATCCAACGCCTTCCCAAAGCATACAACCCCACATCATCACACTTCCTCCACCAAACTTGAGTGTTCCCTCCATCTGCCTGTCAGTCAGTCCCTCTCCTTTCTCCTTCCACACCCACTTCCTTCCATCTGACCCAAGATGATTGATTTTGGTCTGTGTTGAGTATGGGCATTAAAGCAGCAGATGGGGCTTTTTTCAATAGTGCTGTATGTTGGATAAGTCATTGTCAATAATGTGTAGAAATTAAACTGGCTGAATATGTTTCATGGTTGCAGAAATCTGCTCTGGTGAGGATGCATTGTGGGGCAAAAGCATTTTTGATTGCAAGCCTTAGGAGTAGAATCATACCCTCATGGTGTGACAACAAACTCAGACAGTGGTATTGAATCATATGAAATGTATTACCTGTAACGCGGATAGCTTCGACACAGACGAGCGCAGCTATGGATGACTTGTTCCTTCTTCTGGGAGGCACTCACGCAGAGGCACAACGTCCAGCAAGCAAGGCAACGAGGACGTAGAGTCCTGACAATGGGTAGACAAGCTGTATCAGTGACAGTGACAACAAGGACACAAAGTCTAGGCAAGCCTTAGGCAAGGCAACAAGAGATGAGAGAAAGCACTGGATTGCAATGAGCTAGGTAGACTCGTGAGAACTAGCTAAAGTTACAGGATGACTTTAGCTAGACTTATATACACATTACAAAGATTTAGGGCAAGCATCGGGACAAACGAGACAAAATAGAAAAAGGATGCGTTATCACTGCACAGACCAGCTGACAAACAATGATGAACTAAGCGGGAACACTGGACTCGAACCAGCAAAGGAATTAGCTTAGCCATGGATGGGAAAGGAACACGCAACGTCGTAAGGAGAGGCGTTGTAGGAGGTAGAGGGTCCAAGTAAATGATACTAGAAAAGAGGAGAGATCAAGATGTCATCAGAATATAGGATAAGAAGAAAAGAAAAGTAACTGCGATGAGGAATCAGGTTTAGATGATCATGTTGGAAGGACAAAAGAAATAAATGACAGTGCAGGTACACAACTGTAACATTACCGAGTCTTTGAGGCTATGGAAGCCAAAGACATGGTATTGAATCTCTATGGAGAGGTTCCATCAGATGCCAGTCAGGTAATTTCAATTCATCTCTGGCTCTTTACTGTACTGAACCTGCAAGTGATCAGAATATCTGTGTTCTTAATGCTGAAAAAGCCTTCCTGCCTCACCTTGTCAGGCTCCACCAATGGTTCCTGAAGTTGTGCATTGTGCTGGAGCATGCAAGGGTGGAAGATGGAAAAAATACATTCCTTCATTAATTGTTGGGTTTTCTGATGTGTGGCAAGAGCTTCATCACAGGCCTTAGTGACAGGCCTTAGTGATGATGGATAGGTGGGTTTCTAAGGCAGGGAGGAAGGTTTTACCAAGGGGGGAGGATAGGCATGTGATTGATATCCCATCATGAGGTGGAATGGCATTTGGTGAATGGAAGAGTGAGTGGTGGAGTTGTGCAAGAATTCTGCTAGGGATAGGAGATCTGCCCATTGATTGGGTCATCCTTCATAGAAGATACAGAGGTAGGTTTTGAGTTCTTGGTAGACCCATTCTGTTTCTCCATTGGTTTGAGGGTGGTAGGCAGAGGAGAGTTTTATATTGTAGGAGAGAAGGTGGGTGAGTCCTCTGGCAAAGGCAGAAGTGAATTAGAGGCCTTTGTCAGAGATACAGACATCATGGAGGCTGAATCATGGGAATACATGTCAGAAGAAGAGGTCTGCAATTCCAGCCACATTGATGGTTTTTGAGCAAGGAAGGAAATTTACCCCCTTAGTAAAGCCATGGTCAACCACAACCAAAACAGAATCCAGGGAGCAGATGTGGGGTAGGCCAGAGATGAGGTCAATGGAGATCTGTTAGAAAGGGCAAATGGCAGAGGAACAGAGGGAGAACAGTAGGATGCATGTTTATTTTGTTTGCTTGACAAGTGGCACAGCCTGTAACATGGTTGGCATGATGATGCTTGAGATAATACTTTCCTTGATGTTGGAAGATACTCATGAAGAGACACAACATCCAATGAGAAGGCAAACTTAGGAGGCACACATGAGGGAGCAAAGTAGTGTGCAAGATTGTGTAGAACTAGCTGAGAAGACATGGGATTGGTAGCTAGTCTTATATACACTGGGTAAGGAGTTTAGGGCAGGCATGGAATCATATAGAAGAATAAAGAAAGAGGGATGTGTCATCACCACAAAGACCAGTCTGAAGTAAGCAATGAGCTAAGCAGGAATGCTGGACTTGAACCAGCAAAAGAAAAGGCTTAGTCATGAAAAGAGGGAACACACAATGTTATAAGGAGAAATGTTGTAGGAGGAGGGTCCTAGTGGATAAATGGTCAGAAAAGAGGTGTGATGAGGATGTCATCAGAATACAGGATAAGAAGAAAGGAAAAGAAACTGCAATGCAGAAAAGGAATAAGATGATCAAATTGGAAGGTCAAGAGGAACAAATGATGGTGCAGACATACAACTGTAACACAGCCAGAGATAAAATGGCATATATAGGTGCCCATGCCAGGCCACCAGTAGTCTTGCTGCAGTGATTGTTGAGTGCAGAAAATGCCTTCATGGTCTCCAGCTGGAGTGAAATGGAGGGATGAGACAAGGTCATGTCATGCTGTGTCAGGGACATATAAGCAGTGTTTAAAGTATATGTTCTGACCATCATAAAGCCAGTCAGAGGGAGAGGAGTTCTGAAAGAGGGGAGTATGAGTCTGGGCAGCATGAAGAGCACATTTGACTAGTGGATCAGAGGGGGAGGAGCAGGCTAGTTTTAAGCAGAGAGAGAGGTCCAGGGCATGAATTATGGCATGCTCAGGGATGATGGAAGACTCAACATTGTCTAGGGATGTGTCAACTTCATCTTTTCAAGAGAGAGCATCAGCAGGGGCCATCTTAGAACCAGAGGTGATGTCCCAGATAAGATTGAAATCCTGTAGGAAAATACTCCATCTAGCTTGATGACAAGATAGTTTCTGGGGAGACTGCATATATGACAGGTTCTTATGGTTAGTGATTATGGTGACAGGATGACCAGTCCCTCAAAGATATTGACACCATTCCTCTAAGGCAAGGATGATGGCAAGGAGTTCTCTGTCATAGATATCATAATTTTGTTTTGCAGACCCTAGGGTCTTCAAGAAATATGCACAGGGGTGGAGGTCACCATTGATGTCCAGCTGCATCAATAACCCACTGCAGTGAGAGAGGCATCAGACATCACAGTAAAGGGTTTGGATGTATCAGGAAGGAGAAGGACAGGGTGGCAGTAAATATAGATTGGAGGCATTGGAAGGTGGATTCCTGGTCAGTTTCCCATATTCAGGGTTGTTTTGCTTGGGTAAGGAGGTGGAGGAGGGCAGTGATATCAAAGAAATTGGAGATGAATTTGCAGTAGAAGTTACAGAAGCTGACAAAGGAGTGAACTCCTTTGACATTCAATGGGGGGTTCCATTTGGTGATAGCAGAGAGTTTAGCAGGGTCCATCTTGGCATTGCCACTGCCAACAATCATCCCTAGGTATTCAACCTCTGGGACATCAAAGGTGCATTTGGAGAGTTTCAAGGAGAGGTGAAGGTCACACATTCATTCAAGAACACATTTGGTTCGATCATGGTGGATAAGGAGATTGGAGGAATGAATAAGGATGTTGTCCACATAGATAACTAGCCATCCCCCCACAATGAGATCTCAGAAGGAGTGGTTCATAAAAGCTTGGAACATAGCAGGGGAGTTGCAAAGTCCAAAGAACATGACAGTCAGTTCAAACAGACCTAGGGGGTGATGAACACCACTTTCCAAGTGTCTTCAGGGCATATGCAAATGTTGTTATACCCCCATCATACATCAAATTTGGTAAATAGGGTTGAATTCTTTAGTTTATCAACAAGGTTGGATATGAGGGGTAGGGGATATGCATTTTTGACAGTATGCTCATTGAGATATCAGTAGTCTTGGCAGTGATGAATGGATCCATCCTTCTTTGGGATGAAGAAGAAGGGAGATGCTTGAGTGGATTTTGTCTTTAAGTGTTCTTTGATGAAGGTTTTACAGGCTTCCTGTTCCTGAGGGTTCAGTGGATAGATTTTGGCAACTCAAGGGGCAAAGGATGCTTTTAATTCAATGGTGTGATTGAAATGGTGCAGTGGAGGAAGGAGATCATGGGTCTTTTCAGTAAAGATGTTGGAGAATGAAGAGAAGATTTGGGGAAGAGTTTTTTGTTCCTTTTGGGTTTGGCTAGCAATTTCAGTTGAGAGGGTGGTCTTGCAGATGTACTCTCCTTTTAACCAGGCCTCTTGTTTGTGTAGTTGAGAAGAGATTTTCTTGTCAAGGTCAACCCCTAGCCATTGCATTAGGTATCTAGTGGGGGTGGTGTCAAAGGTTTTTTGAGTGGGGCAAGAAGGTTCTGGGAGGGACAGGGTTCCATTTATCCAGTTGATCCTATGGTTTCAGGAGTGTAGCCAAGACATTTCAAGGATGATCTGCAATCTTCCACATCCTATGACCATTAGGTCAAGAGTTTCTTCATAGTCAGGAAAGGAGAGGAGGGTAGTGGCTTTTATCTTGATGGATCCTAGTTGGTTTTTGGTTCCATCTACATTATACACTTTAACTGGTTTAGGAAGTGGATGAGTTGGTAGGGATAGTTGGTGGATAAGAGACAGATCAATGAAGTTCCCAGTAGCTCCACAGTCAATGAGGAAGGAGATGTTGATGGTTTTTGCTCCATAAGAGAGGGATAGATGAACTTGTATTGTCTTTTCAGAAGGTTGAGCTAACATTACAGGAGCTAGAGACTAAGGAAGGGGAGATGTTGAAGCATCCTTCCTCTTCAAAAATCCTCATCCTCAATAGTAGTCAACTGGACTTCTTCTTCAGCTTTGTCAAAGCAGGCATGAAGAACTTGTAAGATCTGTTGGGAGTCCTTTTTTTGGCTTTCAGGCTGTATATATACTGAGCTAACTTGGAGAGTTTGGCAGTTTCTACAGTTTGGATGTGAGGAGAGGACAGAGTGGAAGAGGGACATCTTCTTCAAGACTTGTTCAGATAGTCTGGATGGTTATAAGTTGAGCATCTTGATTTTTTTCAGATGAAGCAGAGGTGATTATGGATACATCAGGCTTTCTCTGTAGGGAAGGGGTTGAGGGCATTGATATCCATAGTATTTGGAGCTCTGATACAGGAGGAGGACATGGGAAAGAAGGATCAGCTTCCTCCCTTCAGAATATTGTTATCCATCTCAAGGTGTTCAGTGAACTTCTTTGCATCTTTGATCCATCCTTCATAGGTGGTAGGAAGGGTTGACTGGAAGTGGGTCAGGCAATGAAGGGGTGAATACATTCCTTTGGTGAACTTCTGGAAAATGGTGGCAGGGTCTTCAAGCTTGGCATGGAGGACAGCATTGGAAAAGTTCTGGAGTTTGTGGTTGTCTATGATTCTGAAATTTCAGGAATTTCAAACAACATTCTGGTGAAGCATATCAAGGGCTTCTCTAGCAGTTCCCTTGGTATCATATGGGACAAAAATGGACTCAAAGTTAGCAATAACCTTATCAAAGGTCTTGTCTTCTTTCTTGGTGGTGGAGTTCTGCAGAATACTGTACCACTTTTCAGCAAAGTGGACACCTGGTCCTCCACCCATCTTGTTCAAGAGGGTGTAGACCATGGAAGCATTGGAGGTGAAGATGGTACTATTGGAATTGAAGTGTCCTTTCATGGTGCTAATCTACCATGCTGCTTTCTAGGAGTCCCCAGTAAAGTCAGCTGGGAGGGTGGACTTTAGTTTGATGGATTTGGAAGTGATAGTCATGGCAACTGGAGAGGGAGGATGAGATGGTGGTATGATTGGAATGGAGACAACTCCTGGGTTATGGACAACAGTAGTAGACAATGGCAGGGCATTGGGTAATTCAATATCTGAATTCTCTGATTTGGCATCAGGCAACTGGGTTCAACTGGCAAGGAGTCTTTGTAGGCTTCTTTGGGTGTAGGTAGAGTGAGGCAATGTGGCAGCAGGGCTGGAGGAGAATCTGGCAATCCTTCAACAAGAGTGAGGTTGGTCAGCTATGGTGACTTACTCTTCAAGAAGAGAGTCAGAGGGACAAGCTAGTTCTTTTGTAATGTTGGAGATGCTTCTTGTGCTTGAGGTAATACCTTCTGGACTCTAGAAGATACTCATGAAGAGACACAACATCTAGAGAGTGGAAGACAGATGACTATCACATATTACGAGCCAAATAGTGCATTACATAAACATAGAACTAGCTAAAGATACAGGAGGATCTTTAGCTAGACTATATGTGTGTACAGGAGCTTTAGGGCAAGAATGGAACTGTATGGAAAGGTGAAGAACAAAAGGAGTGCTGCCACCACACAGACCAAGATGAAGTAAGAGAGATTAGCTAAGTGGGAACACAGAAATTGAACCTGCAAGATAAATGCTTAGTAACAATGGGGAGATCAGAACATGCAACATTGTAAGAGAAACATCATAGGAGGGATAGTCCTTGACTAAGACAATCAGTTGAAGGAATAGACCATGATGTTGTCAGGAAAGAAGATAACAAGGAAATAGAAGAAGGAATCATAAGCAAAGTGAAATAAGTGCTCATAGTAAAAGACAATGAGAAAAAGCCCTGAATGAAGGTGAATAACTGTAATGGTAGCCAATGAACACATACCTGTGCATGGGCAGGAGAATGCCCAATGTGAAATGAAGCCTCCAGACAGCTATGCAGACCACAATAATGAAGACCATATGCTAAACCTAGTTGGTAAGGCACAAGACTATATGGAGGCAACAGATGTGTTCCCAGGTGATACGCATGAGACAGATGATGCTGAGGACTATCAAGAAGTCCAGGGAGCTGGCAGAGATGGTTGATGAGGTGGTGACAATGGTGCAACAAACAGCACTAGTGGTGACCCACTGCAAGCTGTGCTAAAGTCATTAGCTATGAGATGGATGAGTCAGCACCAAGACCGACAGGAAAACATCCAAATTGACTTACATGAGCCACCAGATGATGCCACAGACACTACAAACCACATGAGAAGACCCCAGATGTTGAGCTCAAGGAGAAGAGATGGAAGTCAGCAAGCATCAATGAAATACTTACCAGCATCAAACCAGACATGTTTGGAGCATCAAGACACACTGAGGACCCTAGAAACATGCCAAGAGATCTGTTGAACACATCAGAACACATCATGAAATTGTTAAAGCAACCAGATGTAGAGGACTCACCAGAAGTGGTCCAGGATATGTAGGGCAACCTGAGAGGTGAAACAGATGCCTCAGCGAAATCCAGATGCAATGAGGACTCTGGGGAACAGCCAAAGAAGCTGTCAAAAATGTCAGAATGCGACCACAAATGGTTAGAGCACCAGGAGGAGGAAGACTTGCCTAGAAAGACCCAAGACAAGCCAGATGACCCTAGCAGCGTTTTGCATGCGCCAGACGACGTCAATAGCAACAAAGGAACACCTAAAAGTGTCAGGAACCACCACATTAATGAAACAAACTCACCATATCAAGATATAGGATCAGGAGGCCATCTAGGTGAGCAAGGTCAAGTGGGAGACAACCAGGGCTGATGGAAGTGCCAAAGCGTTGGCATTGGAGATGGAATGGCCAGAAGACAACACAGAATGAATGGCATAACAAGCATTGTATGCTGTGACTCAAAATGAGTCAAAACAAGTATGCTAGCTGATAACAGGTCAGATTAGTACAAATGGGACAGGCATACAACCAGAGATGTACCTAGGCCATCCAAGCCACCCATATACCATTCCTGATGACTTATCAAGCTCATTAGCTCATTGCAGGTCAAACTCTTCACCATTGAGCCTGGACTGTGCACAGCTTGAGGTGGAGTGTTAAATTGGCAAGCATGCATGCAGCCACAGCCATGACCAGCCCAAGCAGTCACCAGTGCACACATGAGCTGACATGCTCCATATCCTGTGTATTGCACACTGTATGGACATTTTATTCTATCTACCACATGCAACTTAGTACTGCTGTCCTTTGATAGCCATGTGCCTCATCTGTAGTGCTCATTTCCCATACAGACATGAATATGTCAATTGAGATCTAATCACATGGTGCCATCATAAGGATATCAAACTACAGACTACTACTCTCCATACTCCAGAACAAAATTGGATTGCCAAACAATGGAATTGAACAGTAGTCAAATTAGCTTGAGTAATAATGCTCACTCATAAATTACCCTTTGAACTATGATCCAAAGCTATGGAACACACTACCTATATTCATAACCAAGTGTTTACCTGATCCATACCTGATATGACACCTTTCCAAAAATAGATGGGAAATAAGCCAGACATCTCACACATACAGGAATTCAGATGAGACATTTGGATTCTTAACAAGGAGTTGAACCCCTCAAAGCTTGAACCACAAGCCAATAAACATCTTTTCATAAGATACTTAGAGGGTCCAAAAGCCATCAAGTACTATGACACACAAAAGTGAACAATTAAAATTTCACATAATTATTGCTTTCCACTCATACATTCCCACAATGTCTCCCATACTCCACTAGAGTGCTGGTCCGAGGGGGAGGAGCAAGAGAACCAAGATTCTGACATACAGAGACCAATTCCTATTGATCAAGATAGGCAAATAAAGCAAAAATATGATGATATGGAATCATACAACAGAAGAGTGTGACCTAAAACTATTACAGAGTCTATAATAGATGAAATGAATACTGGATTACCTAATTTGGAACCAGTACCTGATGATAATGATCCAGAGACCACAGAGTCAGAAATGATATCAGCAGAAAGAGTATACATTGTATTCAGCAATAGTAACATAGGGAATAAAGACCCAAAAATGCTCAAAGAATTGAAAGCTTCCCCTGAATGGCATGAGTGGGAAAAATCCATAAAAACTGAACTCAAGACACTTGATAAGATGAATACCTGGACATTATCTGATGCATCCAAAAATAGAGATCTCATATTAAACAATGGGTATTTGTGTGTAAATACAACAAAGATGGCAAACTACAAAGCCAGGCTAGTAGCTAGGGGATTCTCACAAATCCTAGGATTAGACTACAATGAAACCTTCTCACTAGTAGTCAGACTCAAGACTATTTGAGCAATCTTAGCACTAGCTGTAAGTGAAGATCTAGAGATCCAACAAATGGATGTCAAAGATGCATATTTGAATGGCAACCTAAAAGAGGAAATATACATGAAACAGCCAGAGGGATATGAAGATGGAACCTCTCAGTTACATCACCTAATAAAGACACTACAGTGGCTCAAAAAACTGTCCCAATGTTTGCATGTTTTGCACTAAATATGATGGTGTTCAATAGCACCTGATTATTATCCAATAATATGAGTGTATGAAATATGGTACTTACTCTTGGGTCTCTATTGATCCAAGATTCAGATGTTTTGGTTATGTTTTGGTGAAATGGTAGCTGTTATGACTGAACCGGGTAGGCTCAAGTCGTAGACCGGATGGGTCGGGGACACTTATACACTACGTTGGTAGTGCAGCCGAGAGCACAATGAAGTGACTCGGGCTTGACCGGAATGGTGAAGGACTTGGACCTTCGGAGAGGACTGGAACTGGATGTGGAGTGGTTACCACCAAGAGTTGCAAAAGTGAGGCTAGATTGCTAGGACTTGATCTAGTGGTGTACCGGGAGATACAAGATGGGGATCCTCAGTAGAGGAGCCCTGGTACTTATAGTGTCTAGGAGTGAGCACGGACCAGCTTAGGGCTGGTCAGGGATAATGCCGAGACAGAGAACAGTGAGTCCAAAAGAAGAGAACAATGGAAAGACAAAGATAAGTGAAACAGAGAAGCAACAAGGAAGCGGTGAGCCGCGAGAAGCGGGGAGCCACGAGAAGATCAGAAGAGACGGAAATGAAAGGAGCAAGGCAAAGAAGAGAATCCCAACAGTGATTACCGTGGGAAGATCTAAGTGAGATAAAGTATCATGTGACCATGAGAAGTCACATGATCGGGAAAGTCAGGGAAAAGAAACAAGGAGATCACCGATGAGTAATCGGGATCGTGCGAAGTCTGAAGGTCTAGCTAAGTATCGTGTGAAAAGACAAGTGAAAAAGAAAAAGATAGGGGGAGAAAGGAGAAATCATAACAGTAGCCATATTAAAATGACAACTCATTGGGACAGTTTTTTGACTTTGAATTCTCATTACATATATTGGACCCTGGTGTGTTGTAATATGATTACATACCTTAGGGAAGTAATATATTATGTTACCCTTATGTAATTAATTAGCCTCCAGTATATATAAACCCAACCATCACAAATAAATTTCCTTATTCTCATCATGAAATACCTCTCTGCTGCTCAAAAGGATAACATCATCTCTCTTGCTTTTCTTAATCTTTCCTATAGGAAAATTGCATCCCAAACTGGTCTAGGGAAGTCTACTGTGGCTAAGGTCCTTCAGGAAATCCAACCAGAGAAAGAAAACCATCATGGTGGTCACCCTTCAAAACTTTCTTCCACCAATAAACATGCTATTGTTCAGCAGATTCTTACTGGAAAGGCCAATAATGCAGTTCAGGCCACTCATTTCATCAATTCCATTGTCAGCACTCCTGTCTGCCCACAAACAGTCAGGAATGTCCTTAGGGAAGCCTCT